>JAVDOI010000057.1:67451-102451 GCA_032191485.1 Leptoclinus maculatus | reverse complement strand
AAACATAGAGAGACAGACAGAGAGACACAGACAGAGAGACACAGACAGAGAGACACAGACAGAAAGACACAGACAGAGAGACACAGACATAGAGAAACACAGACATAGAGAAACACAGACATAGAGACACAGACAGAGAGACACAGACATAGAGAAACACAGACATAGAGAGACACAGACAGAGAGACACAGACATAGAGAAACACAGACATAGAGAGACACAGACAGAGAGACACAGACATAGAGAAACACAGACATAGAGAGACACAGACAGAGAGACACAGACATAGAGAAACACAGACATAGAGAGACACAGACAGAGAGACACAGACAGAGAGACACAGACATAGAGAAACACAGACATAGAGACACAGACAGAGAGAGAGACAGACAGACATAGAGACACAAACATAGAGACACAGACAGAGAGACACAAACATAGAGACACAAACATAGAGACACAGTCATAGAGAGACAGACATAGAGACACAAACATAGAGGCACAAACATAGAGACACAGACAGAGACACAGACATAGAGAGACACAGACAGAGACACAGACATAGAGACATAGAGACACAAACATAGAGACACAGACAGAGACACAGACATAGAGAGACACAGACAGAGACACAGACATAGAGACATAGAGACACAAACATAGAGACACAGACATAGAGACACAGACATAGAGACACAGACAGAGAGACACAGACAGAGAGACACAGACATAGAGACACAAGTGCACAAGGTTGCCTCAGCCTTTTTTGTGTGTTCACAGAACAACTAGACCAGAGTCACAGATACAGGTTGAAGACAGTAATGAAAGTGGTTATCCATGATGTATTATAATAAGTAGATCATAAAGCATTTGTATGAGTTTTGACTTCACCACTGGAGGTCCTTTTTTACACCTTTATGTTGGATTTAATGAGTTGTTACTGAAATCAGTGGTTGTAAAGGTGGTGATCGGGTCTCTGCACAGGGCCTGGCTCCCAAAGCTGTTGCAACAGTATTGATATGAAAGTGATGACGACCTTGATGTTTGATATTCAGATGTTTAAAGGGATGCTTCACCCTTAAAATGACCGTTTGTCACCTCGGAATTCATGAAGGAAACTGAGAATTTACAAATGTCCATTTTAAGAGTGGATTCCTTTCAAGACTTTTCTCCATTTACAAACATGCTTGAATTGTGTGTGATTCACAGTCAACATCTTTGTTTATTCCTGCGCTGATACTCCATTTCTCTCCAGTCTGATGAAAAGAGACCAATCGGTGGTCATGGTGACCATGTTGCCTTGGTAACACAGTCTCTGTGCGTATCGTGTCCAAACAGGCCAACGGTAAGACGGAGTAGAAAGAGACTCCTGTTGACATGAAGGTGTGGTAGAAACATGATGCACACCAGTTAAGTGTTTGATAGGAGGCCAAATGTCCCAAGAGTGAATCCAGGCGCAGCATGTTTGGTAGTAAACTCCAAAGATCAAGATGCTGCATTATTTGTCTCCAAGGAGAGTTTCAGTGTGTCTCTTTAGCATTGGTAAAAGAATCCATCCGACACTAATGAGAGGTTTCTGCTGACCTCTGCAGCCCCCAATTCTAATGTGCTACTTATACTGTTTGATTTAGAGCGGAACAAGGATGGGAAACCAGAACATTGCAGCAGGACGAGAGAGAGAGAGAGAGAGAGAGAGAGAGAGAGAGAGAGAGAGAGAGAGGGAGAGAGAGAGAGAGAGAGAGAGAGAGAGAGAGAGAGAGAGAGAGAGAGGGAGAGAGGGAGAGAGAGAGGGAGAGGGAGAGGGAGAGGGAGAGGGAGAGATACAGACAGAGAGACAGACAGAGAGACAGAGAGAGAGGAGAGAGAGGAGAGAGAGAGAGATACAGACAGAGAGACAGAGAGAGAGACAGAGAGAGAGGAGAGAGAGAGAGATACAGACAGAGAGACAGAGAGAGAGGAGAGAGAGAGAGATACAGACAGAGAGACAGAGAGAGAGATACAGACAGAGAGACAGAGAGAGAGACAGAGAGAGAGGAGAGAGAGAGAGATACAGACAGAGAGACAGAGAGAGAGGAGAGAGAGAGATACAGACAGATACAGACAGAGAGAGAGAGACAGACACAGACAGAGAGACACAGACAGAGATACAGAGAGAGACTGTTTGTCTTGCATTATTAAGTCACTTCAAGATTGCACCAATACTAACTGGATTGCTGATATTATGATATATATTATTTCATTTACTTATTTAATTATCTATGGTATTCTACTAACAATGTTATTCATGCTTTTTTTGTTTTTATTTCATTGTCTTTCACACTTGTAATTGTGCTTTTGCAACACGTGTCAAATGTGATGGTGATGGTGATGGAATAGAGAGAGACAGGGAGGTGTCCTCATCTCCTCTCACATGTGAAGCCTTCACTGTGTCTCCTGTCTCACCCATGCTTCTGTCTGGAGACATATTAAACTGTTATGCACGGCCACAGCGAAACAATGTTGTTTCAGTAAACACTCATGACAACCAGCTTATGGAGATGAGTGAGGCGATGAATGACACAAACTGAACGTACAGTATCAGCCTGTCATCAATGCAGACAGACTTCAGACCTCATCCACTGAGTGAAGACAATGTCCTGCTATACAAGCAGTGGTGGTTTAGCATTTCATTCATCCACCATTCACTGGTGATGCATCACCTTGAAGACTCCCCCCCCACCACACACAGAGTGTGCTACCAGTGTGGTGACAGTGGTTTGGTTTCTTCTTCCTCATCTGTCATCTGTCAGCGTTGTGTGCTTGCTGTGTGTGTGGGGAAGACTTTTCATTAAAGAACAAAATAGAGTCTTTCGGTGTTTCACCCTCTCTCTCTTACGTCTCTCACTCTGTGTGAAACAGTCTTTTTGAGGCTCATGGTTCCCCTCTTTGCTGGTGTGTGTGTGTGTGTGTGTGTGTGTGTGTGTGTTTATGTATGTGTGTGTGTGTGTGTGTGTATGTGTGTGTGTGTGTGTGTGTATGTATGTATGTATGTGTGTGTGTGTGTGTGTGTGTGTGTGTGTTTGTTTGTGTGTGTGTGTGTGTGTGTGTTTGTTTGTTTTTGTTGTTGTTTTGTAATGAATTCCAGCTGTGCCGTGTTTAACTATATAACTGCACGTGTGTTCTTATGTGTATTTACAGGAGAATAGAACTCCATCTTTACCAGTTAATAGATGATGGGACAGGTATAGAATGCATCGGCTCATCAGAGAATTTATTTGTGCACATTTCACAATTGATTGCTGCCAGTTGCACAACAGAAAGCTGCTGCTGTTCACTAACAGTGTTACTCAGTAACAGAGCTGCACAGCAGGCTCAGTTCCTGTTCCTTCTATTATCTACAATAATATAAAAAGGAAAGCTATCAAGCTTATAATAATACATTATAATACAGTTCTGCGTTGTATTTGATGACAGCTGATACTTATTGTTAAGATATTTTGATTGTTCAATTTTCTTTTAAATTGAATCCCAAAAAGTTCTTAGTTCATTCAAACCGTAGCAGGAAGTACAGCTAGCTCTAGGGCGATGGTTCGATCCTCGTACAGAGTAGATCTAGATGGGGAAACTCCCACCCTCATTACCACCATTGAGGGATTTTCAAGCAGGGCCAACAAATGTGTGAATTTAGTGAAAGTTCCCGAAATAAATGTTTGAATGAAGTGAAATGAACATATAGCTTTTATAAGCCACAGAGAAATCACAGTTGTCTTGCAGTTATCTTACAACAGAAACAGAAGAATATGTCATTTAAAATACCACATAATGTGTGTGTGTGTGTGTGTGTGTGTGTGTGTGTGTGTGTGTGTGTGTGTGTGTGTGAAAGTCGTCTAGTGTGGACTGCTGTACAACCAGTTAGTGTCTGCAGTGTGTTTGATGCTGATCCGTTGATATCCTGTGTTCTTCAGGATGAGGTGGACAGTCAGAACCCAGTGTTAAGAGACAACCATCAGCTCCATGAAGAAGTGAGGGGCTGGCTCAAAGACCAGAAGGTGCAAGAAATTTTTATGCAAGGTAAGCATTTCCCCACGCTCTTTATATTCCACTCTGTAGATATCATCGTTACAACGTATAAAGTGTAACACTCTTTCAGTCGTCTCACTGCTGTAACTAGTGCGCCTCACAATACGAGGAGCCTGTTCTGAAGTTTGTAGTCCATCGGTGGGACAATAACACTGTTTCCTGATGCTTCCAGGTCCCTATTCATTGAATGGCTACCGCGTGCGTGTGTACAGACAAGACTCGGCCACCCAGTGGTTCACTGGCATCATTACACACCACGACCTCTTCAGTCGAAACATGGTCGTTATGAATGACCAGGTACACGCACACGCACACACACAATGTTCTTTCTAATGTATGTGCACAGTTCATATGTGGGGTTCAGATCTAATCCACTCAGTTCACATGTGTAAAGTGAATCTGGTGTGTGTTCAGGTGCTAGAACCTCAGAACGTGGATCCGTCTATGATCCAGATGACCTTTCTGGACGACGTGGTCCACTCCCTGCTGAAAGGAGAAAACATCGGCATCACTTCCAGACGGAGGTCACGATCCAGCCAGAACAACAACTCTGCCCACGTGAGTGCAAACACACAGCAGCACGACTAGTAACAGCTGACAGTGGTACTGAAGCAGCACGACACATTCAGAACTATGCTGACATATTTAAAAATGCATCACAGTATAACGCAAAGAAAGGAAGACAATAACAATCCAAATGTTACACACATCAAGTACATTATGAAAATGTACTGTAGTCAAGAGTTGGAGTTGATATAATATGTTTTTGGGTAGAAGTAATATTAAGAAAGAGAATGCTGCCCTTAAATTCAAATGAAGCCTCATGCAGGTGATGTCATTCTGTCATCAAAGCACCATCAGACCTACGAGCCTACATGTACATGAAGAATGAAAGATATAACATAATGGAAGCAGTAAACAAAACAGGAAAACGTGAGATTAAAGCTGACATAGGCGGTTTATTTTGGCCGTATAATAATGGTAAAAATACAGCCCACGTGTTGCTAAAACACTGCTAACTGTAGCCGTCATGGCTGCTCCGCAGTGGTGAGCTCACCGCTCACACTGAAGGCTAAACGATCAGGGAGATGGAGATAAAACATTCCTAACAGGTTCTGATAGTCATACCTGTGAGCTAGCCGCAGCAGGCTAGGGTTAGCAGAAGCTAAACTATTAAAGAGATGGAGATACAATTATGCTAAATTAACTCATCGCTGACAAATTAGACTGCTAATAGTTTAGCCTTCTGCTAACCGTAGTCGTGAGTTAGCTGCAGCAGGCTACGGTTAGCAGAAGCTAAACTATGAGAGAGATGGACATCAAATGTTTCTAATAGTTTAGCCTTCTGCTAACCGTAGTCGTGAGTTAGCTGCAGCAGGCTACGGTTAGCAGAAGCTAAACTATGAGAGAGATGGACATCAAATGTTTCTAATAACTTAGCCTTCTGCTAACCGTAGTCGTGAGTTAGCCGCAGCAGGCTACGGTGAGCAGAAGTTTAACTATTTGCAACATTTTGTTTCCATCTCTGAACCTCTTCGTCTTTGGTCCCATCACGGGCTAGATTTTCTAAAGTTTTTTAAAGAACACCAACACTCCATGTTTCACAGATTACAAGTATTTAGGCCATATATTTTCATTATCCATTAATCTGCAGATTATGTTCTGGATTCATTGATTGGGCTTTAACATGTCAGTATATGTTTGTTAACCATTCACTCGACCTCAGCCTCGTCTACATTGTGTCTGGTTATGTTTGTTTCATAGACATTGGTCATCACAGCCTTCCAAACCCCCCAAAATCTTTTATTATGCAAAATAATCCCATCGTACTTTCTTTTTTGTTTTGTTTCCTAAACCGGGCCATAACTGTGGTTATCTATGAATTTGACCCATGTCTGCTGTCTCGTGCTTTTGCTTTCGATAACTTTAAAGTAAAATATGTTCCTATGTGCTTTTCATGTAGCCTTACATTAAAACTCACGCAGACATACAGCGCACTGGTGCACTGGTTACCAGTTGTCAGCAGAAGACTATCTAGACCTCGTGTGGTTGCATGATGTCACATATGGAAGGAGCTCAGTGGTAGAACCAGTCCGTTGAGCACTCAGCCAGTCATTAACAAAGTCTCTCCTTGTCCCACATTTTCTTTATATTCTTTTCATTTGGTTATTCTTTCTTTTGATCTGTTTTGTCTTGTTGTTGTTGACACATTAAAGATGACCGGAGGGAGAACCGGAGGGACCACCGGCAGCACTCAGGTACCCCCCCCCACACCACAATACATATTGAAGTGTAGAGTCACAGCTGACAGACATGAACTGTGCTTGATTGAAAGAAATGACCAAAAACATGTTTGTATTGGCACCTCCGTGAACCATATATGGCCAAAAAAAAGAATCCAAAACTGGTGCTCCTGGAATGTAGAATCTCTGTTTTTCCTCCGTTGCTACTGTGGTGATATCCCTACAATAAATGAATGAATGACATACGCAATGAAAAAGGCTTGAGGTTGTCTGGGTAATCTCTTCCGTAACAGACTCATTATAAAGCAAAATAACTCTTCATGTCTTCAGTTATATTTGTAACCATGAACTGTTTCTCTCAACATCTGTATCCTTAACGAACATGTGAGATGAGGCTTATAGAGAGTATCAAAAGAACATTTCTACACAGGATAAAAAGGGACAACGATTTAGATTATCTCAGTTGAATCCAATTTACAGTGATATTTTGAGATTCCAGCACTCAACAGCTCATAGATGGACAGTAGTTTGGATTCACACTGGCGAATGTCTGACACAACCTGGAGATGAAATGTCAAAGTGAAGTTCTCATTAAAAGAGTGTCTTCACCGAGGCCAAACCTCCTGCCTGCACTAGCATCTTGTGGCTGCTGCCTCCGCCCCACACTGTGCAGCACAGCGTTTCACACTGTACGACATGCTACATCACAGTCTGTGTGGTCACAAGTACACAGGCCACACCTGGAAATGGATTCCATGGAATGCATGAACGCGGCATCAGAGTCATAGAAGCCGTACTTTCCCTGTATTCATAACAGATTGGAAGTTTAGCAGAGTTAATCCCCCACAATCATGTCACTGTGAGCATGACGGTGTGGGAAAGAATAGACATAAAAACAACACTTTGGTTCCACATAAATGACTGTTTCATCAAGCGTCACAAGTTGAACTTATTTCACCGTCTGGGCTTAGAAAATGAGAACCTCGTACTCGTACAACAACCGATACTAACGTGACAACGTGGGATCTTAGATCCTCGGTTGTAAACCTCATGTCTCGTTGGGCTCCATGGATGCAGCATAGCTCTGTGATTCCCATCGGTGCCCCCCCTCCCCCCACACACTTATAATATAATATTCATTACTATGTTTTTAATAGTTTAGAATCACCTGAGACCAAAAAGTCATTGTGTTTTCGTTAGCTTAGAATGAGCCCTTCATCGGGTCATCTACAGTAGCCCAGAAAGGTCAAATCAAACACTGGCTCTAGAGAGCGTTTCTTACGACACCTTAAGGCCATCGAGTTCTCCGACACGCTTGTGAAACTGTGGTGAGCCTCAGAGCGCAGCATCATGGTACCGCTAGCCGCTGTCTGACTTCCTAAAGTAGTGTTATTATGGTGTGCACACGCTGTTTGATAAACTAATGCTGTCTAATCCAACGGTCCTGTTCTAAATCCTCCCTTCAGTTGTTCAAACTGAGCCAGGCGTTTTTAGTTTATGCTCATTTTGGAGGCTCACTGTCATTAAAACAGAAGTGATGAAGAATATTAGAACCTGTCAGTGTTCAGTCCAGCTGTTGAAACGTGTATAATGTTGCATAAACAGCTGTACCGTGAACTCCTCTTGATGTGGACGAGGAGAGGCGAACACGTCAGCAGCCACTTGTTTCTGATTTACTTTCCAGAGCCTCAGCAGCAGAGGGTGACTGTGCACCCTGCTGGCAGATCCAGTTGTTGCCAGTGGAGTTGGCTGAGGTTGTGTGAGGATATGCTGCTATTTGTAGGCTCGTAAACAACCGAGGATGCTCAGGTACACATGTATCTACGGTGGCTGGCTCTTCAGAGCTAAGACGAGGCAGCTGGTGGGCAGGTGCTAACTGAATGATGTGAACTATGCGTTATTATCTATGTTTCTTGTCCACTGCCTCTGCCCCAGATGGGCACATCACTGCAGGACCCCAAACTATGTCCCCAAATGACCATACAGTTGAATGAACTCTCTAACACAGTCTCAATGAAACAGAACATTGTAACCTTCATGTAGGGTTTACTGCAGAGCGATCCGATTGGACAGCATTACTTTTAGCTAGGTGGACCAAATAAAGTGTGTCGATGGGATAAATTGCAAGGTTGTCATATTGCATGGTGTTTAAGGTTGAGGTGTATAAACTCAACTGCTATGCATTCATAGTAATGTCTGCATGTCTCTTTCCATGAGCTAACGTACGAACGTTTGAAAAAAAACGCTTGCAGAGTCATTACACACGAGCCCAAGCCAACAGCCCCCGCCCCATCATGACCTCATCGGGCCCCAACCCAAAGGGTTCCCAGGGGACGCTGGCCTCTCAGCAGCAGAGCCAATTGCAGCAAAGCCAGCAGCCCGCCAGCCAATTGCACCACTCGCCCGGCGGCAGCGGGAGGGAGCAGAGAGAGCAGCGCAACTCTCGCTCATCCAGGAGGAAAGGATCGGACAGCAGCGTTCCAGAGGAGGACAAGGACCGGAGAGAAGAGACCACAGGGAGAGGTGAGGACGCTTCTTTACATATTGTATTGTTATTTAAAAATAACCCGCTACATTACAAGAATAAGCATATTCATTTGAATTATTAACAGAAGCATGTTGCTATTGATGATCCAAGTGTTTTTCTAGTAGTTATTTCTCATGTGTCTTTATAATGCCACAGCCAACAGTAGCTCCACGTGAAGAGGTCAGAAGTGTCTTCACATGTCCCTATGGACGCCTTCATGAACACTGGAAATGCTTTGTGACAGTCACCGGCACCGGCAGTGTTGTTAAGGGATTTTATAAATGACGGATTCAAAAGTACAGGCCACCAGTTCCTGTGGTGTGGTTTTGTAGATAATAACAGTATCCAGTCTGTAATATACCAGACAGTAGCAGCAAACCAAGGCTCACACATCAGACTGCATGTTCATCACTGCAGTAGCAAGAGACAAAACGGCAAGAACATCTTAATATGAATACAGACTGTGTGTCATGGCCATCAGATGACGGCCGATCGGTGCATCACAGTAGTCTTCATTTCTTTTGTCCTCTTCATTTTGTTGTGCAGAGTTGAGCGCTGTATTACCTTACACTCTACTAGTTGTCAGTTCCCACAGCAGGAAAATGGTCCACAAAGCAATAATCCTACATGCAACAATAACATTAACATGCTTATGTCAGCTCAAATACCTGAGGAAATCCTCTCAGCCCCGTTTTGTAAAACAGATTTGACCTCACTGGAGGAAGAGATTGAGATAATGACTGTTTCCCTTTTGTCTTTGACATTGAAGAAGAATACATAGAATGTGGCTAATGAGCATGCCAAGAGGTTAGAGCTTATATAACGTATTCAATGTTGAATCGTGCACCTTTAACTGGCAGCATTAGTCGATCGAAATGCTTCTCGACGGTCAACGGTTACCGACTCACACCGCACCTTCAACATATAACACCTTGTGACACAAAACTGTTTGGCTAAAACACCTCTTTGTGCAGAATGAGTGCAATCAAAGCTGTGTTTGAGTGTCCAAAAACATCTTGTTTGTGTTCTCTTGTCTTTTTTCCAGACGCCAAGTCAAAGGCCAAGCAGGCGGTGAACAAACGCAGGAAGGGCGAGGAAGATGAGAAGAAGGCGGGTCTAAAGAGACTGAAGACTGACATGACTTCTGACCTGTCGGAGAGCAGCGACTCAGAAAACCCCCTCAACAAGAGGACCGCCCACTCCTCGTGCTCCTCCTCCTCCTCATCGTCCTCATCGTCCTCCTCCTCCTCCTCTTCCTCCTCCTCGGAGCCCAACTCTGAGAACGAGCTAAAGTCTCGCGGCAGTGATGTGAAACAAGGCGCTGTCTCCAAAAAGGAGGAGGAGGAGCAGCAGCCGCCGATGCAAGGTACCAAAATGAACGATTCCTCCTCTGTCATTGGTCGCCTGTCCCCGTGGGCGGAGCTTCAGACAGCGGAGGACAGCAAGAAAGGCGTGGTCAAGGAAACGGGCAAAATGTCAACCAAGGAGGAGGAGGAATTGGTGGCGGTGACGCAGATCACCCAGTCTCCACGGCAACAGACGCCTCAGATGTCTGACACGGTCCAGGCCGGCAGTGTGGAGAGCAGCAAGAGCACCGTGAAAGGTACAGGCAGCCGTCATATGTGGGCTGATTACCAGGAAGCTTGGTTTTCTTATCGTATAATCTGTTTTCTTCTTTTTTTTAAGCGTCTTCTCGATCCCAGACGCCATCGTTGTCTCACCTCGGCGGCGGCGGCGGCGGCGGTGTGATCGACATCACGGAAGAAGCCCAGGCCACGGTGCACCAGGAGAGTTCAGAGGCCGTGTCGGCACTGCTGGCCTCGCAGAAGGCCGAGTCCACGGCCCTCTCCCCTTACCTCCCCCTCAACCCCTCTCCCGTCTCTTCGCCGCCCGTCCCTCCGTCTCCCTCGCCATCGGAAGGAGGCCGCAGGACGGATATTGAGCCTCCGGTGCAGCAGCAGGGCATTATTGGAGGTGGCGCGACAGCAGCCAGGAGCTTAAGCAACAAGATGGAGTTTGCTCCCTCTGAGGTCATCAGGTGAGAACACAAGGCTCCAAATAGTGTTCGAGTGTGTTTCTTAAAGTCAGGTCCTAAATGTTTCAACTCGTGTGGCTTTTTGAACGTCCTGGTACGATCCCAATAAGCCTCACTATGCTACTCTATCTGACACTTTCTGAAATCACACACGTAGCAGTGTTCATGATAGTGATTTGAACGCATTTCATTTTCCCTCATCCATAGAGGGGAAATAGCGTCCATCGTTTCTATGTACATATGTGAAAATACACTTTTATTTTTTTCAGGCCTGTCACATCGATAGTCGAAAACGTGGTGCTGGTGGAGAAAGAGAAAACTGTCCTTCCTCATCATCTTCATCATCATCATCATCAACAGCAGCAGCATCAGCAGCACGCACAACATCAGCAACACTACACCTCCATCCACCCCGGCATTAAGAGCCCGTCTCTGTCTGAGGAGACGAGAAAACACCCACCGCAGCAAGCGCCCCCCCACAAGATGAACACAGTCCTCCCCCCTGAATCAGCCAGATCCAGAATGAGCCCCAACACCGCTCAGCTCGACGCCCTGAAACAGAAACCCCAGCATCCCAACAACTCTCAGAACCATCTCTACCCCAACACAAATCCAGCTGACCTACTCAAGGCTAAGCCCCACCCGGGCCTGCTGGACATCTCCAAACCCAAACCCAACACCTCCCCAGAGGTCTCTAAGCATAAAATGCAGAGGTACTCCGACACGTCCCAGCCTCCGATAGGCCGTTTGTTGGCTAAAGTGGAAATGGCAGAACCTCCACGGTCCGGTTTCAAGCCAGTACCGGCGCGGTCGGAGTCGGGTGGAGTCAGTACGAGCAGCAGCACCAAGAGCCCTCTGATCATCGATAAGAACGAGACGTTCACCATTTACAGGGACCCAGCGCTGGTCCGCTCAGACGCTGACAACTCTGTCTCCGTCTCCGTGTCCTCCAACCATGTGGCAGCCTATCTCCATCCCCACCTGCGCACCCTTCACTCCTCCTCCCCTCACTCCCCCTGCCTCACCTCCGCATCCCACCCCCACGCCGCCTCCCACCTCCTCGCCCCTCCTCACACCTCTGCCCTACCTCATCCGCACCTGTTATCCCCCGGGGTGCTCCCGGCCATGCCCCCTCCCGCGGCGTCCCTCCTCGGGGGCCACCCTCGGCTCGACTCCCCCAGCGGGCTGGGCCACCTCGCCCTACCTCACCCGGCAGCAGCACACCAGCAGCAGTTCCTACAGGTCTGACTCCATATCAATACACACCTCGTCTCCCAGCTGACCCAGTCTGATGAAACATTATTTACACCAAAAATGTGTCTTTGCTTTCAGGGTCAGGGCCCCCCTCCACCCTCTCTACTGGCCCAGGCTCACGGCGGGGCAGCAGGGCTGGGCCTTTACCCCATCCTCTGGCAGTACCCCAACGGAACACCGACCTCCTACCCCCCGGGGCTCAACCTGCCCCCCACAGCCAAGTGGGTCCACCCTGAAAGCAGCGTGAATTCCGAGGGCTCGCTCAGGAGGGTAGGTGTATGCGTTTTGGAGGAATTGTGCAGTAGCATACCGCCACACTAGAAGTGATGAACACACTGTGTGGGTCACTGTCATCAAACGTGAAACAGACTCCAGTCCCAAATTCTGCTTCATTGTGACAACGTAATCAATTTCACTTGTATCTGAACATAGGGCTTCGAGCTGTGAATCTGAAAGTGTTAAAGTGTCATTTGTTGTCTCTGAAGGACACCCAGGATTGTCCTGACATGACATCAGGTCTGTCCTGTTCTTGACTGGGAGGTGGAGTCACCTGATGAGGTGTTGGGGGGTTGTCGTGTTACTTTATGTGTACAGGCTGGATTATCCCTCCAATACCATTCCAACCTGCCAGCATCAAAACTTTAGATATTAAATAGTCATTTGATATAATATAATATTGTTTCACTTTCACTTTGTGACAAATCTAAAAGATTTGTTGAAACTTTATCAAAATTGCATGAGCCTCCTTAGATTTTCAAATGGCAGGAGGCGTAATGTTTAAAGGTGATATGTGTGTAAAAACACCATTTAATGATATATTGTGGTGCTGCAGAGATTGCAGACGCATCACACCGTAATGAAAATGAGAATAATGATGTAAAACTGATCACATTTTCTGTGGATTTTTACATTTTTTATTTTATCGATGTTATATCTGTGTTTGTGTGTTTCGTGTGCAGAACACAGCCAGTCCGTGGTTGCACCAGGTCGCCGGCAGCGCCGCCGACGGTCTGGGTTTGCTGAGCCACGTCCCCGTTCGGCCGGCAAGCGCCGACCCCCACCGGCCCCCCATGAAGATCAGCGCTCACGCTAGCCCTCCGCTGTCAAAGGCCAGCATGAACGCTCATAAAGAGTGAGTAGAAAGCCCAGTAACATGTGGAGCTCTCCATGGTGCACTGAAGGCTCCTTTTGTTCATAGATTTACTCCATATAAGATCTGATCTGCTTGGAATAGAATGAATCAAGCTCCAGTCAGACAGGGTGTCAGGTCAAGAGGAGTTTATCTATTCACACGCATTCATAGCAGTCCAGCCCAGCTGCATTGATGCTAGTCAGTAAAGCTGTCCCATGTGGGGATAGTCCTAGAACACTCCCAGGGTCAGTAAAATCACCAGGAATTCTTTTTTCCTTAAAGATGGTTGGAAGAAGCACTCCAGAGAAGAAAGATGGGGCACACAATCGCTGTCTTGTATATTTGAACAGCGTGCCCTTTTTCCTTTGGATGTGTTCAGAGAGCAGCTAGAGAGCTAAGTTAGCCCTGAGATGCAGACAGACAATGCCAGGTCAGACAGACGAAGTGAAGTGGCACTGATCCAATATGAGAGCAGTGGAGACAGAGTTCATTCAGCAGCCTGCGCTCTCCTTATGTAACCACCGGACATAATTTAGACACCAGTAAGTACACAAAGCATCACAGAGGAAACATCTCAAACTCATTAGCCTAGTTGTGTCATGGTCACTGAAAATCTGCTGAACAGCCTGTAACAGCATGACACCCTACCTGAACCTGTCTGTTACCTAACGCGTTTTAGTTTCCTGTTGTCGTTCTCGCTAAACGTTTGACTTGTCCGTGTGCAGAGACGTGGATAAGAAAGGCTTTGTGGACCCGATCAGGACGTTGACACTGGCTCAGCTAAAGCAGGAGCAGACGGACCGGAGTCGAACCCCCACAGGGAAAGACGTCCACCTCCACCGCCTCTACCTGGACCCCCACAGCAAGGCTCGCCTGTTAAATACACAGGTACGCTGCTGCACCCAGGTGGTATTATCAGCACCGTTGTTCTTGGTATCGGTAGCAGTAGCACTAATAGTGTTTTTACAAAACATGTTCAGCTGTGTAGAAATCATATTCTTATTTCATAGATATACTAAAGACATACTATAGTATGCTAAGAGAAAATGGATAAAAATCCTAATCCTAGTAGTCACAGACAGTAGAGTCACAGACAGTAGAGTCACAGACAGTAGAGTCACAGACAGTAGAGTCACAGACAGTAGAGTCACAGACAGTAGAGTCACAGTCAGTAGAGTCACAGGCAGTAGAGTCACAGACAGTAGAGTCAGAGACAGTAGAGTCACAGACAGTAGAGTCACAGGCAGTAGAGTCACAGACAGTAGCGGCACAGACAGTAGAGTCACAGACACTAGAGTCACAGACAGTAGAGTCACAGACAGTAGAGTCACAGACAGTAGAGTCACAGGCAGTAGAGTCACAGACACTAGAGTCACAGACAGTAGAGCCACAGACACTAGAGTCACAGACAGTAGAGTCACAGACAGTAGAGTCACAGACAGTAGAGTCACAGACAGTAGAGTCACAGACACTAGAGTCACAGACAGTAGAGTCACAGACAGTAGAGTCACAGACAGTAGAGTCACAGACAGTAGAGCTACAGACAGTAGAGTCACAGACACTAGAGTCACAGACAGTAGAGTCACAGACAGTAGAGTCACAGACAGTAGAGTCACAGACAGTAGAGTCAGAGACAGTAGAGTCACAGACAGTAGAGTCAGAGACAGTAGAGTCAGAGACAGTAGAGTCACAGACAGTAGAGTCACAGACAGTAGCGGCACAGACAGTAGAGTCACAGACAGTAGAGTCACAGACAGTAGAGTCACAGACAGTAGAGTCACAGGCAGTAGAGTCACAGACAGTAGCGGCACAGACAGTAGAGTCACAGACAGTAGAGTCACAGACAGTAGCGGCACAGACAGTAGCGGCACAGACAGTAGAGTCACAGACAGTAGAGTCACAGACAGTAGAGTCACAGACAGTAGAGTCACAGGCAGTAGAGTCACAGACAGTAGCGGCACAGACAGTAGAGTCACAGACAGTAGAGTCACAGACAGTAGCGGCACAGACAGTAGAGTCACAGACAGTAGAGTCACAGACAGTAGAGTCACAGACAGTAGAGTCACAGGCAGTAGAGTCACAGACAGTAGCGGCACAGACAGTAGAGTCACAGACAGTAGAGTCACAGACAGTAGCGGCACAGACAGTAGAGTCACAGACAGTAGAGTCACAGACAGTAGAGTCAGAGACAGTAGAGTCACAGACAGTAGAGTCACAGACAGTAGAGTCAGAGACAGTAGAGTCACAGACAGTAGAGTCACAGACAGTAGAGTCACAGACAGTAGCGTGAGTGCTGCAATCTGTCTGTCTGAAAATGAAAAAAACAGTCCTTAACAGTGTTTGCATTTTCTTGCACAGGATGCAGTTCAGGCAGCAGACCGAGCCAGTAAATACAAAGAGGAGAATCGGCAAATCCTGAAAGAGAGCATCGAGGTCGCTCCCTTCACCGCCAAGATCCAGCGCTCTGGTGACCCCGGGATGGACAGGGACAGAGAGCGGTGCAGGGAACCAGCCTTCCCCGTCCGGTTACCGGCTCTCTCCTCCCCGAGCCCCAAAGCCGGCCACATCCATCCCCACGTCATCCAATCCGAAAAGAGCAACTACTTCACCACGCTCTCCAACAGCGTGGTGAATGAGCCTCCAAGACTCTACCCCTCCAAGGAGCTCAGCTCTTACTACGAGAAAGTGTCGGGCGGAGCTCCAGGGGTTGTGGCCAGCGTCGGGGCTGCTGTGCCAAGCCAGGGAGCTCTGTCCCTGGGCAGCTACAGCTCCAAAGCCTCCCTCTCCAAGCCCCCTCCCCTCATTAAACACCAGCCGGAGGGAGGAGAGGGTTTAGCAGGGAAAATCACCGAGCAGCTCAGCCAGCAGGTGACACTAGTCCAACAGCAACATCAGCACCACACGGGTGGTATGGACAGAATAGAGCGCCGCAGCCCCGCCATTTCTCCTTCCTTGTCTACATCTTCCTCCACAGCACCCAACCACCACCACCATCACCACCACCACCAACACCAGCAGCAGCAGCAGCAGCAGCAGCAGCAGCAGCAGCTGCAGCAGCAGCAGCAGCAGCTCAGGGCAATGCCATCTCTCCACCGAGCGCCTGTCTTCCATCCGCCCACACAGCACGCACTGGATCGCAAAGAGGCTGCAGAGCGAGAGAGGGAGCGGGAGAAGGAGAGAGAGCGAGAGAGGGAGAGAGCCGGTTACGGCGGACGCCTGTCTCCACCGACCCTCACGCCCATCCAGCCAGTTAGCTTGGCGGCAGCCGGTAGCAAAACATCAGCGGAGCAGCAGAAGCCCCCCACGCTGCTGCCGGAACTCAGGGACGTCAAAGGTCATGGGAACGCCGCCGTCACCTCCGTGGCCTCAACCATCAGTGGGGAGATCATGACTTCGTCCGTAGACACGTGGAGATATGGAGAGATGATTCAGGAAAGAGGGGGAATGTCGAGGGGCAAGCCCCAATCCGCGATGGCATCGGTCATCGTGCGTCCGTCATCATCCATCAAGTACGACAGTCTTGTTGGTGCTAACAAATCTGGTGCTATGATCAGTAACTTCTACCCAGCCAAGCTTCAGGGGGAGAGTCTTAGACTAGGGGAGAGTCTGAGAGAAGCTGTAGCCGGCAGGGTTATCCAACCCAACTCGAACCTGGACGACATGTGTGTCCAGTATAAACACACTTCTATGCGTGGCATGCAGGGAACTATGGCAGCCGGGATCACAAACTCTGTGTGCAGGACTGCCATTTCAGCCGCATCAGCTTACGGCATACAGAGTATCAGTGGGACAGCCATCCCTGAGCTGGGCTACTTGGTCTCAGCCCATAAAACTGGCATTTGTGGTCGGGTGCTGAGCCACTCGGGACCAGGAGAGTACCAGGAGGGGTTAGGCTCACGCACCACATCTCCAGGGGGGTCTCTGCCTCCCCCTAGTCCAGCGGGGACACCCCAACCCAGTCCAAGCCTCACCCCGACACCCAGCTCCATTTCTGGCTCCAGTCAGCCTTACTCCTCCTCCTTTGTCCACCTTAAGAAGCACAAAGCTGCCTTGGCTGCAGCCCAATCCAGAAGCAACTTCTCCACCACGCCCACATCCGCCACAACTGGGAACTGCTTCCTACCGGTAGATTCAGTCGACAAAACTCCCATTCGCAACTCGCCGCCTCCACCCCCCTCCAGCCAAGCCTCGTCATCTTCGGTCGACAGCAGTAGCAGCAGCTCGGCCAGCGGCAGCACAACGACGGGGAAGTCCAGTCCCCTGCCCAACGGCCAGACCTCCGGATCGACCTCGACAAGCAGCGGGCAGCCCAGCAACTACCACAAGCTGAAGAAAGCCTGGTTAACCCGGCACTCAGAGGAGGACAGGAACACAACTGCTACTACGAGCTCCACCAGTACTAAACCAGAGAAACTGCCCAGTACCAGCACCGCCACCAGCACCAGCACAAGCAACACCGCAGCCATGTCAGAAATGATCAAACCCTGCACAGTCAATCTCAGCGCTTCCACCTCCAGCGAGGTGGAGCTGAGCAAAGACAGCAAAGCGGAGAGAGAGAGGCAGCTGGAGGAGAAGGTGGGAGGAGCAGCTGCAGGGGGAGGAGGAGGGGGGGAGGAGAGGAAAGCAGCTCCCTTATCAAGGAGAGGGAACAAACGGTCGTACGAGTCCGCTTCAGAGAGCGGGGGGGACGACTCCGACACCAGTGAGAGCAAGATGGAGGGCCGAGCCAAGCGTCAGCCTAAACCCACCTACAAGAAGAAACAGAATGATATGGCCAAGAGGAAAGGAGACAATGAAAAGGAGGAAGATGACTTGAAGCCCAACGGCATCTTCCGATCAGCCCGAGAGAAGACGAAACTCAAACTAGCCAGCAGCAGTAAGTCTGACAGTCTTCTATCAATTGTTTGACCACAAGCTGGAAATATTCTGTGCTTTTGTTCTTGTTAACTAACTAACTTGTTAACTGCTCTAAGCCCCAAGCCCATTGGTTCCTACGAAATATAGCTTTTTAAATAGCTGACAAATATATATTTAGTCATTTTCTAACACAACTGGTCAGTTAACACACGTTCCTCAACCAGGAGGAAGTAGTGCTGAGGACTAATCCACACTAAGTATCTCAGCAGGACGGTGTGTGTTCATGGTAATGATGGAACATGTCACCAGTACAACAGAGGTGTCAGTGGAGCTCTATGACACAGAGGAAGAAGATGTATCAGGCTTTGATACATAGATCATCAACTTATCAACTATTACACGTATATAAGACGTGTGTCAGCTTTTACCCCCACAAACTGACTTTTAAGAATTCTTAGAGGAAAGATTGCTCTAATTCAGTATTTCTGGATTTTAAACGATCCAAAAATGTGAAAATAGAGGAAGTAGATTGCTCGTGTATATTTCATCTCCTGCTGCCACCTGCTTTCCAACATGTGTAGAGAACGTTACCCTGTCCTCTACCTGGACACAGGTAGAGGACAGGGTAACACAGGTAGAGGACAGGGTAACGCAGGTAGAGGACAGGGTAACGCAGGTAGAGGACAGGGTAACACAGGTAGAGGACAGGGTAACGCGGGTAGAGGACAGGGTAACACGGGTAGAGGACAGGGTAACACAGGTAGAGGACAGGGTAACGCAGGTAGAGGACAGGGTAACACAGGTAGAGGACAGGGTAACGCAGGTAGAGGACAGGGTAACGCAGGTAGAGGACAGGGTAACACAGGTAGAGGACAGGGTAACACAGGTAGAGGACAGGGTAACGCAGGTAGAGGACAGGGTAACGCAGGTAGAGGACAGGGTAACACAGGTAGAGGACAGGGTAACACAGGTAGAGGACAGGGTAACACAGGTAGAGGACAGGGTAACACAGGTAGAGGACAGGGTAACACAGGTAGAGGACAGGGTAACACAGGTAGAGGACAGGGTAACGCAGGTAGAGGACGTTACCCTGTCCTCTACCTGTGTCCAGGTAGAGGACAGGGTAACGCAGGTAGAGGACAGGGTAACACAGGTAGAGGACAGGGTAACACAGGTAGAGGACAGGGTAACACAGGTAGAGGACAGGGTAACACAGGTAGAGGACAGGGTAACACAGGTAGAGGACAGGGTAACGCAGGTAGAGGACAGGGTAACACAGGTAGAGGACAGGGTAACACAGGTAGAGGACAGGGTAACGCAGGTAGAGGACAGGGTAACGCAGGTAGAGGACAGGGTAACACAGGTAGAGGACAGGGTAACACAGGTAGAGGACAGGGTAACACAGGTAGAGGACAGGGTAACACAGGTAGAGGACAGGGTAACACAGGTAGAGGACAGGGTAACACAGGTAGAGGACAGGGTAACACAGGTAGAGGACAGGGTAACGCAGGTAGAGGACGTTACCCTGTCCTCTACCTGTGTCCAGGTAGAGGACAGGGTAACGCAGGTAGAGGACAGGGTAACACAGGTAGAGGACAGGGTAACACAGGTAGAGGACAGGGTAACACAGGTAGAGGACAGGGTAACACAGGTAGAGGACGTTACCCTGTCCTCTACCTGGACACAGGTAGAGGACAGGGTAACGCAGGTAGAGGACAGGGTAACACAGGTAGAGGACAGGGTAACACAGGTAGAGGACAGGTTTTTGGGGTCCGCTTTAATTTGTGCACTGTGAGAACAAACCCAACGTATAAATTTGACTCTGATGCGGACTAGCCACTAGACTGTGGCTGATCTTCTCTCTGGTGCAGTGTAGTCTCTGACGCTCTTTATTGGTCAAGATGAAATGTAGGCACTGTCAGTGACTTAATCAGGGCCACTCTTCTCAGATGGGATCCCCCGCTCCGTCCTGAAGGACTGGAGGAAGGTGAAGAAGCTGAAGCAGACGGGGGAGTCGTTCCTGCAGGACGACTCGTGTGCCGAAATCGGGCCCAACCTGCAGAAGTGTCGTGAGTGCAGGGTGGTCCGCAGCAAGAAGGGGGAGGAGCCCACGCATTCCCCCGTCTTCTGTCGCTTCTACTATTTCAGACGGTAACTCGCTTTTTTCTTTCCCTGACGTTTTTCCAGGGTTTTCCTCTGGTTTCCTGCACCCATCAACTCTACATCCATTATCCCCTAAAGGTCCTGTGGGATCATGAAACCCTTACAGTAGATGACTGTTACAGCTGTGATCAGCCCCCTAACTCCTCATAGGGAACGCGTGTTCCCTCACTAACGCCTCATAAGGAACGTGTTCCCTCACTAACTCCTCATAGGGAACGCGTGTTCCCTCACTAACGCCTCATAAGGAACGTGTTCCCTCACTAACTCCTCATAGGGAACGTGTTCCCTCACTAACTCCTCATAGGGAACGTGTGTTCCCTCACTAACTCCTCATAAGGAACGTGTTCCCTCACTAACTCCTCATAGGGAACGTGTTCCCTCACTAACTCCTCATAGGGAACGTGTGTTCCCTCACTAACTCCTCATAAGGAACGTGTGTTCCCTCACTAACTCCTCATAGGGAACGCGTGTTCCCTCACTAACTCCTCATAAGGAACGTGTGTTCCCTCACTAACTCCTCATAAGGAACGTGTTCCCTCACTAACTCCTCATAAGGAACGTGTGTTCCCTCACTAACTCCTCATAAGGAACGCGTGTTCCCTCACTAACGCCTCATAAGGAACGTGTTCCCTCACTAACTCCTCATAGGGAACGTGTTCCCTCACTAACTCCTCATAGGGAACGTGTGTTCCCTCACTAACTCCTCATAAGGAACGTGTTCCCTCACTAACTCCTCATAGGGAACGTGTTCCCTCACTAACTCCTCATAGGGAACGTGTGTTCCCTCACTAACTCCTCATAAGGAACGTGTGTTCCCTCACTAACTCCTCATAGGGAACGCGTGTTCCCTCACTAACTCCTCATAAGGAACGTGTGTTCCCTCACTAACTCCTCATAAGGAACGTGTTCCCTCACTAACTCCTCATAAGGAACGTGTGTTCCCTCACTAACTCCTCATAAGGAACGTGTTCCCTCACTAACTCCTCATAAGGAACGTGTGTTCCCTCACTAACTCCTCATAAGGAACGTGTTCCCTCACTAACTCCTCATAAGGAACGTGTGTTCCCTCACTAACTCCTCATAAGGAACGTGTGTTCCCTCACTAACTCCTCATAGGGAACGCGTGTTCCCTCACTAACTCCTCATAAGGAACGTGTGTTCCCTCACTAACTCCTCATAAGGAACGTGTGTTCCCTCACTAACTCCTCATAAGGAACGTGTGTTCCCTCACTAACTCCTCATAGGGAACGTGTTCCCTCACTAACTCCTCATAAGGAACGTGTGTTCCCTCACTAACTCCTCATAAGGAACGTGTGTTCCCTCACTAACTCCTCATAAGGAACGTGTTCCCTCACTAACTCCGCATAAGGAACGTGTGTTCCCTCACTAACTCCTCATAAGGAACGCGTGTTCCCTCACTAACTCCTCATAAGGAACGTGTTCCCTCACTAACTCCTCATAGGGAACGTGTGTTCCCTCACTAACTCCTCATAAGGAACGTGTGTTCCCTCACTAACTCCTCATAAGGAACGTGTTCCCTCACTAACTCCGCATAAGGAACGCGTGTTCCCTCACTAACTCCTCATAAGGAACGTGTTCCCTCACTAACTCCTCATAAGGAACGTGTTCCCTCACTAACTCCTCATAAGGAACGTGTGTTCCCTCACTAACTCCTCATAAGGAACGTGTGTTCCCTCACTAACTCCTCATAAGGAACGTGTGTTCCCTCACTAACTCCTCATAAGGAACGTGTGTTCCCTCACTAACTCCTCATAAGGAACGTGTGTTCCCTCACGCAACAAACTATTGATCCATGGTGCATTGTACCATCACTACAGCTTTATCTGAAGCGTGCAAGAATAACACAGATGGAGAGGAGAGGAGGGGAGGGGAGGGGAGAGAGGAAGGAGAGGAGAGGAGGGGAGAGAGGAAGGAGAGGAGGGGAGAGGAAGGACAGCCTGTTTTCATCTAAAACCCTGCCCTAGCTACAACGCATAGATTATTCATCATACTGCACAGACAGTGTGTACTGCTTCTGTCTGTGTTCATCTCTCTCTCAAACACTCACATTGACTGAATGCACATTGAACACACACACACACACACACACACACACACACACACTTGAGTTGGATCAGCAGCAGCTGCAGTCTGAGGTCTAACAGGGTAAATCTGCCAAAGAGGATTTTCTACTCTATAATCTTGTCCTCTCTGCTTAACTGCTGCTGCTGCAATCCCTCTCTCTCTCTCTCTCTCTCTCTCTCTCGTTCTCTCTTTCTCTCCCTCTCTGCCTCTCTCTCCCTCTCTCTCTCTCTCTCTCTCTCTCTCTCTGTGTGTCTCCCCCTCTGTGTCTCCCCCTCCCCTTCTCTACATCCCCTCTTGTAATTCTCTCTCTCTCTCTCTCTCTCTCTCTCTCTCCGTGTCTCCCCCTCCCCTTCTCTACATCCCCTCTTGTAATTCTCTCTCTCTCTCTCTCTCTCTCTCTCTCTCTCCGTGTCTCCCCCTCCCCTTCTCTACATCTTGTAATTCTCTCCCTCACCCTATCTCACCTCCTCCCTGTCTGAGCCATAAACCTTCACCTGATCTGACTGGGCTGTGTAAGGACACCACAGACACCCAGAGAACAGCTGACACTGTGGCAGTAAATCATACATATGGCTCCTGTTTGATACATGGGTGTTGTATACTTATGAGCATTACTTATTTCTATATAATATATATGTATGACTACATTGTTATATCCGTCCATAGGAGTACTTTAGGTATTATAAACACACAGAGACATCCCGATGCTTCCTGTAGTGCTACAGTAATAAATGGATAATAAACTTAAATGGATGCCAGGTTTTGAAATGAAAAGGTTTAAAAGCATTAGTGAGCTGTTGTCCTGCTACTCACATCTCCCACAACACAGTGCATGTTTCTGGTGTTTTACACTGAGAGGAGCTGTGTGTAACATTCTGAACATCAATATAGCTACCAATGAATCTAATAGATCTCTATTTAAGGCCATGTGCTGTATGTAACCTACTGTATTGATGCAAGTCCACACATATGCAGCTCAATGCAGCTGTTTTCCCCGATTAATCCGCTGATTAATTAAGATAAAGGATGCTCGTTTTTATCTTTTCATAGAGCAACACTTGAATACGAGGAGATTACATGTTAGTGTGTGTAATTTAAATGTGTACATTAATAATACAAACTTAATAATAAGTTGAACTGACGTTTCTAAATGTGTACGGTGTGTGTCACTATAAGCTTCTCTCATTCAGTGGTGCGCACTGTGCTAAAGAGCTTTTCATTCATCTATGAGTCCAAGATAATGCTTTTATATGGTTATTTCATATTTAGCTCTTTACTCGACAAACTGGTGCTAGTAACCCGTTTCCTCCCATCCAGGCTGTCCTACAGTAAAAATGGAGTCATCCGGATGGACGGCTTCTCCAATCCGGACCAGTTTGACGACGAAGCCCTGGCCCTGTGGGTCCCCGGGCTGATGGAGGAGAGCCAGCTGGACCAAACCACAGCCAAGTACATCCTCAGCTTCATAGGAGACAAGTTCTGTCAGATGGTTGTGACCGAGAACACCGCAGCCACCTGGGTCAAGAAGGATGGTGAGCTGTCGTTTGAGATGGGCTGACACTTTGATTCAATAACCCTGACCACGTCTTCTTCATATTGATCTCGTTTTGTGTGCGTTTCAGCCAAGTTGGCGTGGAAGCGAGCGGTGAGGGGGGTGAGGGAGATGTGTGACGCCTGCGAGGCGACGCTCTTCAACATCCACTGGGTCTGTCAGAAGTGTGGCTTTGTTGTCTGCTTGGACTGCTACAAGGCCAAGGAGAGAAGGAGCTCCAAAGGTCAGTTGTGTGTCTGTTTGGACAGACGAGCACTCATATCACAGGAAGTCACTGCTACCAGTCGAATGAGGATGAAACCCCACAATGAAGGTAGCCTCAAAGGTCATACGGACCTTTTGTGCTGTCATCGCTTCTTTCTTTTCTTGTATTTACTGGCTTGGTCTAGGTTCCACGGTCTTTAGTCCTGGAAACACAGTTGTCAGTCATGGGGATCTATTGGCAGAAATGCAATATAATAATAATAAATGTGTTTTTTTTGTGTATAATCACTTTAGAAACTAAGAACCCTTGTGTTTGCGTTAGCTTAGAATGAGCCCTTCATATCTACATAGGGAGCTGGTCCTCTTCAGTCCTCCACAGTGTTACTACGTGTTACTACAGTAGCCCAGAGCAACAAACCAGACACTGGCTCTAGAGAGTCTTTCATGTTTTATGTCACCTAGAGGCCACCGTAGTTCTCCGAGTCGCTTGGAATGGGAGTGGTGAGCGGAGGGGTGTTGCAATGTGCAACCTCACCACTAGATGGCACTACATCCTACTCACTGCTCCTTTAAGGACGGAGAATGTCTTCGTGTTGACGCATGTCGGCCTCTAGTCACAGTAACGGTCTGTACGTGAAGCTGAACGGAGGCTCTCAGAGCGAGTTAAAGAGCAGACGAGAAAGCAGAGAAATACCTATTGGAAACGTTTTCAGAATGGATGCGTCATGTGATCAGCTCTTGTGATCACACTATTGATAACGATCATCTGCTGATAGCGGTGGATGGGAGCACCTTAACGATGACTTGATTCACTAAGTGGACATAGCGCTTCGACATGCAGCGCCAAAGCTTATCGAGCTAATGGAGCGCCAGGGTGAAAGGAAAGCGCCTCTTGTATTTCTATATTTATAATAGAACTCCTCAGTCTGCAGTCATCATGGTATCAGTGCAGCAGCTGACAGGCGTCTCTCTCTCTGTGTGATCAGATAAAGAACTCTACGGCTGGCTGAAGTGTGTGAAAGGCCAACCCCACGACCACAAACACCTCATGCCCACACAGATCATACCTGGCACAGGTACAGTCTCCCTCTACGCTGACATCGTTTCCTGTTCCGTCTTAATAAAGGTCCTGCTTTATTATTAGTTGTGTTTAAATCCTGCTGCATCTTCTTTCTTTGAACGTGTCAGTGCTGTCAGAGTTGGTGGCTTCCATGCACTCTCTGAGAGAAAAACACAACATCAAACCCCACTGTCCCTGCACCAACAAGCAGAACCTCCTCACCAGACCACCAGCCACCAACGGGGTCTCTCAGGTACAAGAATCTACACATTCTAAAGCATTGAGGACTCATACGGTCAAATAACACCATACTTAGTTATTATGATGCAATATAATCAGTTCAAATGCTTTATAATTATAAGATACTCTAAGTGGTCTTTGTTTGCTTTAATAAAGTTAAAATATGTCATTCAATATATGCAAGAACATCACACGGAACGTTATAGAATCCATTTCAACTTTACTCACTTAGAGTTATGAATATGTATGTGTGCTTATAACTGAATGAAACAGTGCTATAAGCAGAGAATAAGGTATTATAAGTATGTTTATAATGCATTATAGACATGGGCTTCTTGTAAAGGTGCTTACAGACACACAGCAGACATCATGTTAACATGCAGCTTGATTCCATATTCAACCAAATGAAACCAATAAATCAGGTACAAAAGAAGTTCATTTGATTTGAGATCTGTATGATATATTGACATATACACATGCAGAGTATTTCTACTGTACTGGATTGTTCCGGTAGTTGTTCTACGTGTTGTTGGGTAGATTACAGGATCTGGAGGATGAGCACTTGTTTGGAGTGACTTTTCACCGTCTCCCTCTGACTTTCTTTTACATCCTGAACATCCTGATCCTGGGTCAGTTTGAGCTCGTGAGTAACCCTCGCCCTTTCTCTGCCAGGTTCTGCAGAACGTCCTGAACCACAGTAACAAGCTGTCTCTGGTGAAGGCTGAGCCGGGCTCTCAGCAGAACTCCGACCAAGGAGGAACTAAGGTGGAGACCAACGGAGGAGGCGGTGGAGGAAGCAGTCCAGGCAGTGATGCAGGAAGTGCTTCCGTCACCCCGCCCGAGTCCCAGTCGCCTCTGCACTTCCTGGCTGAACTGGCAGAGCAAAAATCCAGGGAGGAAAAGAAAGGTGAGGGGAAGGGAGCCATCGCCTTCATGGCTCCTCGATTAACCCGTTCCCTCGTCAAGTCATCTTGTATATTTCACCTCCAGATAGTATGTTGTCAGTAATCTCCTCCTCTTTCTCTTACAGAAAACAAGTCGGTGCTGCTGGGTAAATCAGTGAAGGAAGACAAGGTGTTGGACAGCCTGGAGGTCCTGCAGCAGTGTAAAACCACGTCACTGGTGGCCAACAGTACGGAGCAGGGCTCCACACTCAGAGACCTGCTCACCACCACAGCAGGGAAGCTGAAGCTGGGCTCTACCGACGCAGGAATTGCCTTTGCACCGGTCTACTCTACTGCGTCACAGGTACACACATCGAGTTTGGAAATGAATGGATTCATCTGCTTCACTGCCGAGTCGTGTCAATAAACACGCAGAGCTTTTCAAATGTAGAAAGACATTGTTTTAGAATATTGAAATGCTGTTTTTGCTTTCTATCTATAGACTGGAAAAGGTGGGAGGACCATGCCCAATATCCTTGACGACATCATTGCCTCTGTGGTCGAGAACAAAATCCCCGCCGGCCGCCAGAGCATCACCACCAAACTGTCAATCAAGCACGAGCCCGGCACCCCGGGCAACAACAACCCCGCCCCTGCTATCACCGAGGATGCCAAACCAGACAGGAAGAAGTCGGCGCACGTTACCGCTGCAGTGCCAGAGGAATCGACCAATCAGTATCCAGATATTCCCCACTGCTGGTTAAACAACAGACGGTTACTGTGGCTCAAAGATCACCGCAACCAGAACAACTGGAAGCTGTTCAGAGAGTGCTGGAGACAAGGACAGGTACACATCGGTCCTCTAGCAGCAGTCATAGTAACAGTGCTGTGTTAAAGTCACCAGTGATGACCACAGCCATGTGTTTGTGTTTGTCCAGCCTGTGTTGGTGTCGGGGATCCATAAGCGACTCAATGGCGGCCTGTGGAAAGCTGAGTCCTTCAACCAGGAGTTTGCAGACCATCAGGGAGACCTCCTCAACTGTAAAGACCAGGTGGTGTCCAACTCCGGGATCAAGGAGTTCTGGGATGGATTCGAGGACATCACCAGTGAGTTCATCCCCAATCTCTCCAATCACCGTTTGATCGATTGGATCAGCTGAGATGATGTCACCACCAAACAGGAATCAGTGACTAACTCAAGTCTTCTTACCTGTTCAGAGCGACCCAAGTCCAAGGATGGAGAACCGATGGTCTACAGACTGAAGGACTGGCCGTCTGGGGAGGAGTTCATGGCCCTCATGCCCTCCAGGTACGCATACACACTTCAAAGATAACTTTACCCTGGAACTTATTCTATATTGTACTGAGGGAGAACGCTGCAGGCAACAGTCCTCACCGTCAACGTACGTCCACTAGAGGTGTTGTGTGTTGGCCCTGAGAGGCTCTGATTATTATAGGTGTCATTATGAAAGAACAGAGAAATAAAACCTCTTCACCTCGGTCCGTCTGTTATTGTGTCATGTGACTTGATGACGGTGGAGAGGTGAGTAGGAGAGAGGAGAGCCGGTGTGAACAGAACAGCTTGGTGTTTTCTAAAAGATGTTCAATGTCATGGCTGAATATCTGACTTCCACAATGTGGACGTGAGGACAGATTTCAATAGTCAAAGGTAAAGAAAAAGGTTTTATTTCTCTTCAGGCTTCTTTCTGTCATGTTATCAGATGAATAGTATAGAATTGGTCATTTAGACACAAAATCATGACAAAATAGGGTTAAAGAATACCCGAGTTACCCTTTAACCCTTGTGCAGTTCAATCTTAAGCTTTCAAACCAAAAACATAAATGCAAAACTCTAATTTGCTAAACATTTGCTGATGGTAATAATAATGCATTTCATGAGATTGGGTCTGAAGTCATTGTGATCTGAAAGAGGTGTTTCTTTGCAGATATGATGACTTGATGAAGAACCTGCCCCTACCAGAGTACTCGGATCCAGAGGGCAGCCTCAACCTGGCCTCCCACCTGCCGTCGTTCTTCGTCCGGCCCGATCTGGGGCCCAGACTGTGCTGTGCCTACGGTACGGACGGAGCTAACTGATTGAGGAGAAAAGAGATGCGATAGCCTCAGAGCTCAGAAGATAGTTTACCAAGTTGGAAGTGCTGGTAGCCCTGCACTAATTACCTGATTCATCTACACCTGACAAACATCTGGATTCTGGGTTAGACCCGTTGAATGATCGCTCTGCCCATACACATGTGTAGTTCAGAATGATTTGATCGGATCACCAGAGATCCAGTAGAACACATGTTCTACTGTTTTCTGGTGTGAACATGCGCTGCAGATAGAACCCCCCTCGGCCCTTCTTCTTATGAGTACCTTGTTTGTCTCCCTGCAGGTGTAGCTGCGTCTCAGGACCAGGACTTCGGGACCGCCAACCTCCACGTGGAAGTCTCCGACGTCGTCTCCATTCTGGTCTATGTAGGAGTGGCCAAAGGCAACGGAGTCCTGTCCAAAACTGGTAAGGTTCCTAGAGTCAGTGAAGTGATCGGCTCACAGATGTGCACTAACATGTCAGATACGGTGTACGGTGGGAACGGATCAATAACCAGATGAAGGAATCAATAAAGGTGTCAGACCTCTTATTCTAAACTGGAGCAGCCAGAAGCAGTGAGGTCGATCCAATGCTGTTAGAAACATGCAGCTAAGTACCACTGTCACCACTCACTGGGACTGATGCATCTTGGGAAGTAAACACTGAATATTAAATGTGGAGTTCCCCGACTCATCAGAATACAGACACACGCTGACCTCGTCGTCCTTGGAAATATCGGAATACTTGTCTTCAAAGAGTCGACTTGACTTCACAGTGTTTACAAACAGAATTTAGCTTCTATTTGTGAATTTCATTTTAAATAGTCAATATCAATATGTGGCGATCGATGTTGACATTGTGACGAGAATGAATCGGTGTGAAGCAGTGACCTTCATCCTGCTGCTCTAGGTGGTTATTACTCCTGTGTTCTATTCTCTATACACAACCACAGTGGTCCTCAGGGGAAGAAGAAACAGAAAGGGGTTTACATTCATTATTTAGAAACCATATTTTAAGAATCAATATCAAAGAAATGTATCCAGTTAAGTCATTTATTCATCAACTAGACAAACATGTCAGATATCAGGGTCTTTTCTTTGTATCACGTCATCATTAAATGAAGAGCAGAGCGGGTGTGAGTGTTGGATGGATTCATTCAGTTCAGCCTCAGAAACAGGAGTGTGTGTGTGTGTGTGTGTGTGTGTGTGTGTGTGTGTGTGTGTGTGTGTGTGTGTGTGTGTGTGTGTGTGTGTGTGTGTGTGTGTGTGCAGGAGTGCTGAAGCGTCTGGAGGAGGAGGATCTCGATGAGGGGGTCCGAAGGAGACTCAAAGACTCCAGCGAGACCCCGGGGGCTCTGTGGCACATCTACCTCAACAAAGACATGGACAAAGTCCGAGAGTTCCTGCACAAGGTCAGCACTCGGATAAAGAAAACCAATGGCTGTTTGTCAAATGTAGCGACGTAAACCTCACCACCGCCTCTCTCTCTCCCACCGCCTCGGCTCTGGAAGGAGCAGGGATCGGACGCGACGGCGGACCAGGACCCAATCAGAGAGCAGGGCTCGTACCTGAGCAGGAAGCAGCGTCAGCGGCTGCTGGATGAACACGGAGTCCAGGGCTGGACTGTGGTTCAGTTCCTGGGAGACTCTGTACTCATACCAGCAGGGGCCATGCACCAGGTATATGGATATTCACACTGTTTCAGGAAGTATTAAGACTTTTTCTTCTTCTTTTTTTCATACTTGTGAGGTGTTCTTTCAAGATTTACATCTTCAGTAGGGACCAATGGGCTTTGAGCGTCACAGACTGCACCGAGTACTGAGAGACGATTACAACCCTCTAACCCGTCATTTCTAAAACATAGAATACCATCAGCCTTATTCTGAAAATCATTTCTGGTTAAGATGAATTGAATTGACACTTCATGCATCCTCACACATCCTCTTTTTAAATATAATATAAAAGCACATTTTTGCACCGTCTGATGTCACAAATCACAGCTGTAAATCCTATTGGATGTAGTTCACATTGCCTCTATATATGTTTTATGATGAATGGATGTTTGCTCAACAAGACGTCCACTGTTATCTGAGACCTCGTGTCCTTCCTCTCCGTCAGGTCCAGAACCTCCACAGCTGTGTCCAGGTCATCAACGACTTTGTGTCTCCCGAGCATGTGGCCAACTCCTTCCACCTGACCCAGGAGCTCCGGCCCAGTAAAGAGGAGGTCAACTACGAGGATAAACTACAGGTGATGGGCCGTCATTTAGCACAGCAGAGGATTCTCATTGGATCAGAAGAGTCCCTCTCACATGGACATTGTTGTGCAGCTTAAAGGGACAGTTCGGGTGTTTGGTAGTGTGGTTGTATGAGGTACGGCGTGTTACTACAGTAGATGACAGCAGCAGAGCAACGTACTGCTGTGGACGTATTGGACCTAAAGAACAGCCGAGTGCTCGCTGCATGTGCTGCATGTTGAATTGATCTATGCTCTCATCAAAGCCACCAGACGCTAGTGAAAGGGTTATTGATGACTTCAGACCAACAAAAGTCACACAACAAACGAACCGATGGAGGCCGCAGTAGACCGGTGACTCCTGTGTTCTGGGACGTAAAAATACCTCAAACAACCTGAACATCCATCGTCTGTGTTACTGATTCAGAGTCAGCCTCTCTCTTTCCTCATCTCTCAGTGTGTGTGTGTGTGTACAAGGACAGACAAGAGTGGCAGAGTGAGTCATCATCAGTGATGTTCTCTGGACATCGGGTCCTGAACACACACACACACACACACACACACACACGATGGATGTTCAGGATTGTTTATACTTGCCGTAGTGAAGCCGGCACCGGACAAATGCGCCTGAAAATGACATCATCATGGCTTGCACATCGAACGTGAAGGGTGCTAGGTCTAGGTGTTATTAAAATGTGTTTTTGTTTCTTAAGCACTACATGTTTGAGGCTTTTACAACAGAAACAGGAAGTCTTATACATCTACATTTGAGTATTTATTTAAGCCAAATGAAATAGTTTACAGGATCTGTGACGACCTCTGTCCTGAAACATCGAGCTTCAGACGTGAGGCTGATGCTCTGCTCACACTACGAGACATACGAGGTCGTTTTCAATGAAAGCCGGAGACAGGCAGCTACAAACCGACGGACGGCACTCGTCTCGTGTGACGGGCGTGACGCGCTGCAGCTCAAAGTTGAGCTGGTCTCAACCAATCGTGTGTTTACGTTTCACCCTGTTGCGTCCCGTCGTTAACAATGTAGCCGGCCCTCTTGGCCGTTTGGTTGCTCTTGTTGCTCTTTGTGTGAACACACGTCAGCTTCCTGACCAGGATTCTGCTGCTCCAGTCATCCCGATGGTTCCAAACGTCTTCCATGTTACATTGATGGCAGCAGACTGTCCCCGTTTGTCCCCAGGTCTATGGCTAAACACCAGTGTGTGAAAATGGTCCACTCATTCGTCACAGGTTCCCTTTATATCCCACAGTAAACTCAAGAGAGGAGAAAGAAGTCTGAGTCCATGAGTCTGAGTCCATGTTTCCATCAGGTTTTTACCGTCTGCCCAATATTAATAGCTTTGTATTCGTCCTCTTCCTCCTCAGGTGAAGAACATTCTGTACCACTGTGTGAAGGAGGCGGTGAACTCCCTGAAGAGGAGCAGCTCTGAGGAAGACGACGAGGAAGAGAACTCATGACACCCCCTGAGCCTCGTCCGCGCCTTCCAGGGAGGGACACGGCTCCCGCCGGCACCTCGCTCTCCACGCGCCCGCCCCCTCCAGCGGAGGGCCACGTCACGTGACCCGCGGGGACCTCCCGGCGTGTGAGGCCAGTGAGAGGGACGCCCCGCCGTCACCCCCAAACATCACATTACAGTCATTTAGCAGACGCTTTAATCCAAAGCGTCCTATCACACCGTAGGAACAGCTACGGGAGACATTTTGGTTAAATGTCTCGCTCAAGGACACATCGACATGGAACTAGCGGAGCCAGAGCCGGGGATCCCTGCTCTCCACTTAGCCACAGTCGCCCACCTTCAGTGCCAAGAGGAGACGACCACGAGACCGGAGGGGCCGCCATGCAGACAGGGATTAAAGCCTCACAGGGAGGACAGAGGGATTCTGGGCAACGGAGGACAGCATGCCGGCTAGGAAGCCTTCTAAAAAGCCACTATGCTGGAGTGACCCAGCACTACGGGCCACTGAAACTCTTTAGTGTGACTGATGGAGAGTCGGGCTGTGCTGCCGGATGAAGTTCACAGGTCGGAGCTTTAATCCCCGTCTGTAGCAGCAGAGAAGATGTCGCTGGTTAGGACAGCATCACCAGCAGCAAGCAGCATCAGGATCCAAACTGTCATCTCTGCTGTTTCAAAAGAAAACTAGAAAAAAAAAGATATGGGGAGGAAAAGAAATGCAAAGTGTGAATCTCAGATGTTCCTGCACAGCGAGCTGTGCTGCTCCCTCCTGTTGTTCCGTCTGTAGTCTGTCTGTCTTTGTCCTTTCTTTCTAGTTCTATCTGTCTGTTGATGTTTTGTTCTTCATTTCCTTTATCACACGAACATGTGTTTCCTCTGTGAAGATGTATTTATTTTATAGCTGTATGATACGCAATGTTATCGAGACAAAAAAAGCATTCATGTAAATGTGACTTGTACAGGTTTGTTTCTTTGTTTCTTTAGTATGTGGTTTCAGTTGTAATACGGCTCTACTGTGATGGAGGACACACACACACACACACACACACACACACACACACACACACACACACACACGCACACACACACACACACACACACACACACACACACACACCAGCTAATGCCTGTAACTTTGGGAAATGTTGATGCTCTACAGTCCTCATGCCATAAATACATTTTTTTAAATGAACTGCCAAACTATTGTAAAGACTGTAAAGTTGTATTATGTAAAGACAGAACAAAAGGCTTCTACACTTCAGCATTTTATGGGAAAAAAAAGTATTTGCTGTAAAATTTACAGAAAAGATGTAATTTATTTAAGAAAAGAATGACTTGTCCTGTTTTCTGTTTAGTTCAGATTTACTATGGTGAACTTTTGAAGTTAAAAGATAAATGAAAATGTTTACTATATTGTGTAAATATATACATATATATACATTCACTGAGGTATTTTTTTAAAACATGGCTTGCTTCAATTTCAAATTTTAAAGTGCAAGTGTTACATGCTTTGTACATTGAAGTTCAAAAGGGTTTTACATTTTCCATTAAAATGGATTTATCAAACGTTTGGTGTTTTGAATGATTGGTCTCGTGGACGTGGAGGAAGGACCAGGATCATGGAAACATCCTCAAATCATAACCACAGTAAGAGAAAAGATGTTTCCCATTGCACAGTAATATACTGTATCTCCTGGATCGTCATCTGTTTTGTCCCATATAAAACGTACGCACACATACTGTAAATATAAGACATGTTTTGAGCTATAACATTTTATGTCAGGGTCACTAAGGTCACAAGCGAGTAAATATGAAAAGCACATCTAACCAGCTAAAAGTGTAGTAACAAGAACAATATGAATATCTACATAAGAATCTTCCGAGTTGTTTAAAGTAAATGGGAGAGCTTTGGGGATAAAGGTGAAGGTACAGGCTGTGCATTGGATGTGTTCAGGTGCACTGTGTGCTTGTCACCACTAGGTGGTGGTGTTCAGCCATGTTACTTGTGTTTGCGATGAAGACGTTACCCTTCCTCACACCAGGCTCAGACAATCAAACGAACTTGAATTAAATCAGACATGTCATGTTTGGTGATGATCTTGCAGTGATTGACAGCCAGTGCAACCAATCAGAGCCGCCTTCTTTAGCCCATAATTGGACTTGTTCAGTTTTGCGTCCAAAACCCCAAATCCGGACTACATACTGATTCTGAGCAGGTTTTTGGGTGTGAAATGTGTTCGCGCTGGAAAATTGACATGACAAAGCATACACAAAGAATTCTTGAAAAACAGGTGCTCGAGGGCTCGAGGGCTCTGCCGTCCAGCGTGTCGTCTGCAGAGGGCCCGACTCACTCACTGCACTTCCTGGGTGCTGGACAATTGAATTGCTTTTAACCCTATTATCCGGTGGGTGCTGACTACATTAACAGTACAGGGTTGTTGACCCTTCTCTTTCCCTGGAGTTGGCACAAGTGGATGTAGCCAACCGGAAGCAGACTCGAACCAGAGTGCATTTAACAGTTGTGACCGTGAGCACCCGCTAGTTGTGTGGCCCGGTCCCAGTGTCCCCCCTAAACCCTCAAACCCTGAACCCTGAACTCTCAAGGACTCACTGACGTCACCTGGTAAGTGGTTGAGTGTGAGAGACTGTGAGGGCTTGAGATGGTGTGAATAGGAATGGGACAGCACTTTACTGCAACATATCACGTTACCATGAAAACGACAAAAAATATGATGTATAATTGTGTGTATTTATTTTATATAATTTACTCCCTGAATTGAACGTCTTCCAGGCGCTTTCCTCACAAGATGAGGTCATTTCATATAACCTATTTACTTCAATGACAAAATCTAATATTTGATGAATAAATAAATAAATATCTTCTGATTTCATGTTTATTTTTTGTTCCA
>JAVDOI010000057.1:49951-57451 GCA_032191485.1 Leptoclinus maculatus | reverse complement strand
TACCTCAGTAAACATTGTAAACATGAGTTTATGGTCTCAATCTCTAGTTTCAAGTCTTCTTCAATACAGCATGATGTTCATTTAGTACATGATGGTCCATTTAGAGTCAAACAGACCATAAAGCAGGGTGTGTTTAGGGCGGGGCTACACAGTGATTGACAGGGCGCTGCCGCTGCCGCTACCAATTCAATTCAATTCAATTTATTTTGTGTAGCCCAAAATCACAAATTACAAATTCTCCTCAGAGGGTTTTACAATATGTACACATGACATCATCTTGTCCCGGAACCCTCACATCGGAACAGGAAGAACTCCCCCAAAAAACCCCTTTAACGGGGAGAAAAGAGGAAGAGACCTTAGGGAGAGCAATAGAGGAGGGATCCCTCTCCCAGGATGGACAGAAGTGTGATAGATGTCAAGTGTTGGACAGCATAACAAAATTACAACACATGCAATGTAATTTCAACACATTCAATGTATGACAGAACCACGGCAGGTGGAAAGACCAGGTCCAGGTATGACCCGGATCCAGAGGTACCTGCGAGGCGATAAAGCACAGATACTCTGGTGAAGAAGCTGGTCAATAATGTGCATTAATGGTATCGGTAATATGAAATAGTAATGTAAGTAATAATAAGAGTGTTATTTATTAGTGGGAGTCAGCAGGGTTAAAGCGGGAGGAAGGACCAGGGTCCAGATGAAACCACGATACATGGAAACCTGTGAGGAGAGAAAGCACAAAGACTCCGGGGAAGAAACAAAGTCAGTAATGTGCATTAGTGGTAACGGTAATATGGTTAATACTGTTAATAATAAACCAGAGCTGTATACGGAGTCTCTACGTCACTCTTCTGCGTTCCAAATATGGTAACTTCTGTTCATTGGTTGCAAAACAGCCAAGATGGCGACGGCCAAATTGCAATACTGGAGGCTTCAAAACCAACGGGTGACGTCACGATGACCACGTCCACTTCTTATATACAGTCTATGGTACAATCTACCAATTTGAAATATTGATTGCAACGTTCATTTGGCATATCTGTTAAGTCGTAACATTTTGATAATGAATGTTTTAGCTAAATGCTAGCAGCATGGCTTTAGAGATGGCTACATGGGTGGGTTGGTCTGGAGGCATCCTCTGTTGCCATCACCACAGACAGATCTCCAGGGCAACGGAGAGCTACGTGACTGTGACCGCTCACTTCATCACGGCGGAGTGGAGATTCATAGTCCGGTGCTGCAGACACCCCCCTCTGTGAAAGTCACACAGCAACAAAGCTGGTGCAGGTCCTGACAGAAGCAGTAGCAGAGTGGAAGCTAGACAGGCCCAGTAGCAATGTCCCAGTCACCACAGATCATGCCAGGAACCAAACAAATGCAGAGGTAGAAGCTTTGCACATGTGATCAATTTAGCATCCCAAAGGGGAATCTCAGTGGACCAGATGGCCCGCCTCCTTGGGAGGATCAGGAAAGTGGCTTCATTTTTCCACCGAAGCACAACAGCCGCTCATGTGCTTAGGAGCAAGCAAGAAATGCTACAGCTACCGTCCCACAAGCTCAAACACGATGGAACTCCACTTATGACATCTGGAGCGTTATCTTGAGCAGCAGGCAGCTGTTTACTCTGACAGACAAGACCCTGAAGAAAAATATCAGAAACATCGTCAACTTGTCTGATGCTGATGTGAAAATTACAGAGGAGGTCCTCCAGGTGTCCAAACCCCTCAAAACCATTACAACCCTACTGAGCCCTGAAACTACACCATCTGTGTCCCTGATCCTACCTCTGAGAACAAGGATCCTGCATTCCAGGGACCCAGGTGAGGATGACTGCACAGTCACTAGAGATGTGAAGGCTGCCATTAGAGGGGACCTGATCCCCAGATACACCCCCCCCCCCCCCTAATCTACAGGACTACCTTCATAGAGCCCTATACTAGAGAACATACAGTGATCTCACCACTAAGATTATGGCCACTGAAAAGAGTGATTTATTTAATAAATATACTGCAGTATGTTTTTTTTAAATGTAATTAATAATGCCTTTTATTAATTGTTGTTATCCCAATTACAGTTTCATAAAACTAAAAATAAATATATATTTTTATAGATCAAGCCACAGAGCAGACATTGACAGCACATCTCCACAAAAGAAGTCAGCCATAGAGGAGCATTTTGGGAGATCTTTGTGAGGAAGGATGCGGACACCAACACCATCACAGAGGAAGTGGAACTCTACAAGGCAGCAAATGGCATTCCAGTGGGTGTTGATCCGCTGACATGGTGGAACAGCAGTGAGTGTAAATACCCTCACATTGCCATGATGGCGAGACGCTACCTCGCTATGAGAGGGTGTTCTCCACATGGTGACTGCACAAAGTCACCCTCTCCCCAGAGAATGGACATATTCTCATCTTTTCAAAAAGAAAAGTAAAGTTGTAGACGATTTCACAGTTGTAATGGAAAACATTCCAAGTTTATTGCAGTGAATCTGAATGACATAACCTGACAGGAAGTAAACATAGAGCCAAGTTGTTGCCGAGCAGTTCAGTTCAGCTACAGTGTAAGCTAGCTCCGCTCTGCTCTGCTTTCTTTCTTTCTTTCTTTCTTTCTTTCTTTCTTTCTTTCTTTCTTTCTTTCTTTCTTTCTTTTTACTTTTTTGATGCTGTAGACACTGGCTGTGTTTTCTTTCACTATTGATCAAAGGACGAGGGTCCATCAACATACCTCATGTTGCACTTTAACTGAACAGAATTTAGTATTCTTGAATTTCAGATTTTATTGATTATTTATTTCATCTTAAAGTATGTTGTTTTCATGTAAGACTAAAGCCCAACGTTCTTTGCTTAAGTGTTCTTGAAGTTATTTCAGTAATACATGGAAAGCAAAGTTATATATGTCCCCCCCCCCCCCCCCCCCCCCCTTTTTTTTGCTGATCCGTGAGTTTTCTGATCCGTTGCTCCCCTAATGACTCAACGGGTCGAGATCACATCGAAGGATGTAAACATCAACCTCTCTGCTTTTAATGCCACCACAACCTCATCCCTGCAGACATGTAGCACTTCTTTGACAGACAGTGTTACTAGTGAAAGTAATCCAGCTCAATGACATTCACCATTCAAGCCTAATTGAGAGGAGAGGGCTACAACTTTAGGTCTGTTACAGGTCAAAATGTAAATCTGTTTGTTCCAACAGCTCATTGATGTATATGTATATGATGCTCGAAATTCAAACCAGAGATGTTGTTTTGTTATTTGGTGCACCGCTGCATCCAATGGAAATATCCTCTCTCTTTGTTTTCACCTTAAGTTCAGGATAAATGTTTAAGGAACACAATTACAATTTTAATGACTTTATTACATTGCAATAGTCTCTTCAATACTTGAATTAAAATATTTGAATTTACAAACCGTGTGTGCATGTGTGTGTCTGACAGAGCAGGGCTAGAGAGTGTGTGTGTCCCTGCACCCTGCTGTGTTAACCTGGATGAACTGCTGCTGAACTCTGCATGACTGTGGTCATGGAAAAGTCACACACACACACACACACACACACACACACACACACACACACACACACACACACACACACACACACACACACACACACACACACACACACACACACACACACACACACACACACACACACGTGCATGTTCTGGGGTTCCCTCACTGGCACATCTGCCTTTTTCTTGACCACATTGTGTGTGTGTGTGTGTGTGTGTGTGTGTGTGTGTGTGTGTGTGTGTGTGTGTGTGTGTGTGTGTGTGTGTGTGTGTTGTGTGTGTGTGTGTGTGTGTGTGTGTGATTGTTATGAACATAGGAAGTGAGTGTTAGCAAATGGTAGTTCCTGCACTGCACTGCTGATCCGGAGGCTGTAGTCAGCACACATTATTCATCAGTTTGTTATGAGCATGTTAATGACATCTTACATGAGCTATATGAATACTTGAAACAGTGGATTTAGAATAATTTACTAAACTGTTACAAAATGAATTATTGATGTATGTGCTGGTCAAAACAAACAACTTTCTCATGTAGCTATTCGGTCTGACAGCACCAGAGGACAGCTCACAATGTGTCCAACATGGTGAAGGTTCATCCTCTGGGAGCATGAGTGTGCTCAGTCAATTTCATGGCAAAATACTAAATTTGACGTGTCTTTGGTACAATTTTTACCAGAAGCTTGTTTGGAGAGACTAACATGTTGCATTAAGGGACTACCCTTACACCCTGCCATTAGTTTCACAGCGAGCTATTTTTAAACTTAACGTCAAATTGTAGCTGACTTTTGTTTGAAAAGAGCCAGGCTAGCTGTCTCCCTGGTGATGTGCACCTTATAGTCCAACACTGGCGGGTTTCTGACATGTTTCGAACCATCCGACTGAAGAAGTATGAAAATGATTGTACACATTTCATGGTGAGTATGAACTGAACACAATGCAACACGTTAATCTGAATCACAATCAGAACCGTTTATTGCCATGGTATGTTGAACATACAAGGAATGTGACATGATGGGAGGAGCCTAACATTTAACAATCAACAACCATCAACAACAATCAACAACAACCAACAACAACCAACAACAATCAACAACAACCAACAACAATCAACAACAATCAACAACAATCAACAACAATCAACAACAATCAACACTCAACAACAATCAACAACAACCAACAACAACCAACAACAATCAACAACAACCAACAACAATCAACAACAATCAACAACAATCAACAACCATCAACAACAATCAACAACAATCAACACTCAACAACAATCAACAACAACCAACAACAACCAACAACAACCAACAACAACCAACAACAATCAACAACAATCAACAACAATCAACAACAACCAACAACAACCAACAACAATCAACAACAACCAACAACAATCAACAACAATCAACAACAATCAACAACCATCAACAACAATCAACAACAATCAACACTCAACAACAATCAACAACAACCAACAACAACCAACAACAATCAACAACAACCAACAACAATCAACAACAATCAACAACCATCAACAACCATCAACAACAACCAACAACAATCAACAACAACCAACAACAATCAACAACAACCAACAACAACCAACAACAATCAACAACAATCAACAACAACCAACAACAATCAACAACAATCAACAACAATCAACACTCAACAACAATCAACAACAACCAACAACAACCAACAACAATCAACAACAACCAACAACAATCAACAACAATCAACAACCATCAACAACAACCAACAACAATCAACACTCAACAACAATCAACACTCAACAACAATCAACAACCATCAACAACAATCAACAACAACCAACAACAATCAACAACAACCAACAACAATCAACAATCAACAATCAACAATCAACAACAATCAACAACAACTAACAACTAACAACAATCAACAACCAACAACAACCAACAACAATCAACAACAACCAACAACAATCAACAACAACCAACAACATTCAACAACAACCAACAACAACCAACAACAATCAACACAGGGCAAAGTAGAAACATTCAAATGTACAGAAAGATATCAAATAAAGTAAAATATCAAATAAAGTAAAATATAAAACAAAGTTAAATATAAAATAAAGTTAAATATCAAATAAAGTAAAATATCAAATAAAGTTAAATATAAAATAAAGTTAAATATAATATAATATAATAAAAAAGACATTATTGGACATTTTTAATAAAACCAAAAATAATATGAACAATTCAAGTCCATACCGTTGTGTTACTTTCGTCCCCACTGACAGGGTCCAGGGTCAAGAAGGAGCAATGCGCTACCGAAGTGGTTCCACATTTGTACAAAATAACACCTGGTATTGATCAACAGTTTTTTGTGATTTATTTTTTTTTATCCTAAAAATCTTACTTTCATACCAGCCTTTTCCCCCTTCAGTGGTCACACACACACACACACACACACACACACACACACACACACACACACACACACACACACACACACACACACAGACAAACCTTCCACTTGACTGTAATCGTGTGTGTCACTGCGTTGTGTCAAACAGTGGAGTCTATTTAGTCTGCTACTGCATTCAGTGCAGCTCTGGAGTATCGCTTAATAACACCTGACATGTAAATGCAACCATGTATAATGGGGAGCCATCGCACACACGCTCTCACACACACACACACACACACACACACACACACACACACGTAGCAGATTGGAATGTGGACTGTTAAACACTGGGATGATCATCCAGGGGTCACACAGGGGTTTAAGTCTAGAGGTGGCGCCCTGCTGTCTTAACACACAGACACCCACACTTACATACACATACATGTACATGTACATGTGCACGGTAAGACACACACAGTTTGAAATGCACATGCACGCACATATACTGGACATGTACATATCCAGACACATAAACACAGCCAGAGAGAGACGAAAGGCCTAGACCTAGATAATGTTAAGCCTTGTTAATCTGTCTGAACACACACAAACACTGAAGTTGAGGTGTGAGGTAAAGTAGAGGTTAGAGCCTGTAGGAGAGAAAGAGACGATGGATGGATGGATGGATGGATGGATGGATGAACAGAGGGATACAATCAGGAGGGGACAGGGGTGAGAAGAAAACTGATGGTAGGGGACGGGGGGGGGGGGGGGGGTCCAATAGAGGAAAGGAGAGAAAGATGTATGGGAAGAGGAAGAAGAGAGGGAGGAGACTAAAGACCTTATCTGGCATAGAATCTGTAACATTGCTGGCTTCACCAGTCTGTTAAAGGGATGAGCTGTGTTACACGAATGTAAAGCCACAATGCTCAGTGATATGTGTCACAGTGATGAAGAACAGCAGGGAGTGACAAGTTGTTCTCACAAGGCTGCATCCTGATGGATTCTATAAGCTGTTTATCTCTGTGATTCATAACGACTCCTGTATCAGTGAGGGGCACTGGGCCTGCTTCTCTCTTATATTACACATCACAATGATGCAAACATTAGCTGTTAATCATTTCAATATTATTGAACGTGACGTCTGACATAGAGATATGATGAGATAGAAATGTATTAATCCCAAAGAAAATTGAGATTATAACAGAAGAATAGAATAAAAAGAAACATTTAAGAACAATACAATGACAATTATAAAGTGTAAAAGACATTTCAAAATAGAATACAATAGCAAAAAGAGTAAGATAAATAAATAAAGGCTAAAAAATTCAACTAAAATAGAATAAAGTAAAATACAACAAAGAATAAATACAAGAGTAAAAGGACAAAGTGCAGCAGCGCTAGCATTAGCTCATTGGTCCTGACTCCTCAGCTGTTGATTGAAGCAGAATGAGTGGACATTTGAAATGGCTTCATGGTCCACTTGTTGTGTCAGCGTCACGGGGCCAGAGGAGCAGCAGGGCTGCATGTGTGGGGGCGAGGCGGCTCTTTCATCCTCACATTGTTGGTGTCAGCGGTAGTCAGTGGTTTGG
>JAVDOI010000057.1:39951-44951 GCA_032191485.1 Leptoclinus maculatus | reverse complement strand
ATCTGTATTCACACGTCTCTTTAAGACGAGGCTCAGTTTGTGAATGCGGGCTGATTCTCTGTGGATTGATCCAAAGTGGCCAGCGGCCGCCTTGCACACCCGTGTGGTGAGACTGGCACCAGCTCAGCTTGGTGCTGGTAGTGATGCTGTTGGAGCTCCAGCTCCTCTTTAGTCAGACCAATGCACCCCGTTGAAGGGATCTTAATCCTTTCCTTTTCTATTGGGGGCATCTTGCCTCATTCTTTTTTGTGCTTTCTCTGTTGATCCTGAGTCCCACTCGTGTAGCTTCTTCCTCCAGTCTTGTCGTTTTCTTTGGTAGAGCTTCTTCATCCGCAAAGTTCTGTTTCGAGCGTCCTCCTCATTCTCGCCGTGGCCAGCAGGTCTTCTCATCACCATAACCATCCAGATTACGCATATTGCATCCTTGTTTGATGCCAGTTTTCATTTAGTTTAGTTTATTTATTTTGCACAATAAAATAAAAATAAAAAACATAACAGAGATAAATGAATATCACAGAGCAGGAAGAGGCTAAAAGCCAACTGGGCTCATTTGAAGCCTCCACCTGTATAATATTAAAATGTTACAATATTACAGAGAACATAAAATGAATACGCTTAAGATATGACTACGTAAAATATTATTGACAAGATGTTTTACAAGATATGAAATATGACAATAATATCAATACATTACAAACAACAAAAGAAAGAAATGTAATTGTGTGTGTGTGTGTGTGTGTGTGTGTGTGTGTGTGTGTGTGTGTGTGTGTGTGTGTGTGTGTGTGTGTGTGTGTGCGTCTCCTTGCTCGTCTGCACACTGGAAGTCTTCATCCAATATTTTCATCATTCTCACATTCTCACATCCAAAATACTTTTATTTCTTTATTTTTCTTTTTTTCTTACCAATCACATGGATATGTTCAAAGTACAGGAACATTGTTGCTGCTGAGCGGTGTGTGCTAATTCATTGTATCAACCACCAACTCCCCACAAGCTGTACACACCACATGACAACGACCCCGAGCGATGATTCAGCAAATCAGAAATCTGTAAATAAGATTGAGACAGAAACGTTTCTGCTTTTACATGAAGCAAAATAACCCGGACCCTTCATCTCACTCCTCCTCACTCCATCCTCTGTCTCCTTAAAGACATACAGAAAAACATTTCTTGGTTATTCTTAATTTAGAGAACCACATGTCTACAATCTAAATGGATTTAGTTCCCTCACAGTCAGCATGAAACTATATGAGCAAAATACAAGAACCAGTGATCATGGAAAGAATTACAAGGAAACTCTTCCTCCTTCTCTCTCTCTTTCTGAAAGACTGATGCATATACACACACACACACACACACACACACACACACACACATCCTACACTACTCTACAATGAAGACAAGATAGTCCTTTGAAGGTGACAATGAAAGATGGCCAGTTGCAGAGCAAACACTGGGACTATGATTGATCATGAGAGCCAACAGAAAGTGAAACTGGATGATGAATCTGTTCACACAAATGTGCATTTGTGTGTGTGTGTGTGTGGGTGGCTTTGCGTGTATATGTGACCGTGTGTGTGTGTCAGTGGCGGCGGGCCGTGCATTGTATACCTGGGCCTTCACTGCTGTCCTGCAGCTGAAACACAGCTACGGTTATTATTTGTTTCATGTAAAAATGAAGCTCAACACCTATAAATACAGTAACTGTAGAGAATACGCTGAGAGTGCGTCTCCTCTCTGCTCTGACTGCAGCGTCTCCTCTTCTGTGAGAGTAACTGTGAGTGCTTTGGGGCGGAGGAGGGGCTCACGGCAGCACCCGCTGCTCGTTACCACAGTAACTGTAGAACGTACGTGTTTTAACGTCATCGAGTCAAAACACCAGACAAGTCTCCAACAACACCAAAACAAGTCTCCAACAACACCAGAACAAGTCTCCAACAACACCAGAACAAGTCTCCAACAACACCAGACAAGTCTCCAACAACACCTGAACAAGTCTCCAACAACACCAGAACAAGTCTCCAATAACACCAGAACAAGTCTCCAACAACACCAGAACAAGTCTCCAACAGCACCAGAACAAGTCTCCAACAGCACCAGAACAAGTCTCCAACAACACCAGAACAAGTCTCCAACAACACCAGAACAAGTCTCCAATAACACCAGAACAAGTCTCCAATAACACCAGAACAAGTCTCCAACAACACCAGAACAAGTCTCCAACAACACCAGAACAAGTCTCCAATAACACCAGAACAAGTCTCCAACAACACCAGAACAAGTCTCCAACAACACCAGAACAAGTCTCCAATAACACCAGAACAAGTCTCCAACAACACCAGAACAAGTCTCCAACAACACCAGAACAAGTCTCCAATAACACCAGAACAAGTCTCCAATAACACCAGAACAAGTCTCCAACAACACCAGAACAAGTCTCCAACAACACCAGAACAAGTCTCCAATAACACCAGAACAAGTCTCCAACAACACCAGAACAAGTCTCCAACAACACCAGAACAAGTCTCCAACAACACCAGAACAAGTCTCCAACAACACCAGAACAAGTCTCTAGATTTGTCGCGAGTAGCTTTTGACAATAAAAGTCTCCATGAGGGTTTGGAAAGTCACCAGATTTAGCGAGAAAGTGGGCAAGTTGGCAACACTGGCACCGCTAAATATGTCCCCAGAGCAACATAGAACGTAACAATGGTTCCTATCACATATAAAACCAAACAAAAATCCATCTTCATAAAAACAAGTTGTACAAATAATAATATACAAAAAGCATATTAAAGCTACTGCAGATGTAAAAACAAACGCATTTAACTTACCAGAGCTGCTGTTCACTATTTAAAGACAAAGTCCATCCTCCTTTCTTTGTTAATAAAGAGTTTAATCTCACGGTTATTCAGTACATCCGTGTGTTTTAGTTCCAGTAAGAAGTCCTTCTCGATTCATGGACGCCAGTGAAGACAGTCGAGCCTCCCCAGTTGTATTTCTTGAATACGTTTTAATGCGTTTGAGGCTGAAAATGTCCGCTCGACAGAGGCAGCAGATATTGGGATTGTCACCGCCCAACATGTCAGGCTAGCCCACTGACCAATCACGTATGGCTAGGCCAGCTAGCAGGCTCTGACACGTCAAAGAATACGCCCAACATGTCAAACTAAAGATCTGATTGGTTGAACACTATGACAATCAACAATATCGTCCCCATTCACTTAAACTGCACATGGATTCACTTGTGAGTCTGCAGGCCTCGGGCCTCTCTTCTACCGAGAGACACAGAGGTGAAATCTGATTGGATAAAAGCTCTACTTAAAACAAGCTGCACTGGAAGCAGAGCAACTGAGGAAGACAGTAGCTGTGCAATGAGAAAATAAGATAATGGGAAACATATTTTTATAAATTACATGTAGTGTATTTAAGAAAAATTATTAAATTATAAAATAGCTATAACTTTGTGATCCTGTGTAGGCCAGCAGAGAAGGCCTTGAAGGCCCTGACGGCCCACCACTGGTGTGTGTGTGTGTGTGTGTGTGTGTGTGTGTGTGTGTGTGTGTGTGTGTGTGTGTGTGTGTGTGTGTGTGTGTGTGTGTGTGTGTGTGTGTGTGTGTGTGCGTGCGTGTGTGTGTGTGTGTGTGTGTGTGTGTGTGTGTGTGTGTGTGTGTGTGTGTGTGTGTGCAGGAAATGGCAACCTGCCACACTAGAGCCCTGCTCAGACCCGTTATCCTGTATCAAGGTGTCTCCAGATTGTAAAGTGTAAATCCTTTCACACCGCCGCTGGTTTGGATTTCACTTGGTTGCTCTCTTTTCATTTTCCCTGTAAGCTAGCTGCTAACTGTCCGGATCTGTTCAGTGTGTTGGGTGATCTGATCACAAGCTCTAAGCACGTCAGTACCCAGCGAGACTTTTACGCTACGGAATGAATGTGTTCAGTATCTTTTATTTCTAGTTGACCAGAAAAGTCTCATCGTTCGCTTGTTCTTGTCCAGTCTGCCTCTCTGTCCCTCCTTTCAGCCATATTCCCAGTGTTCCACCTGTCCACTTGAACACTTCAGACTACTCCACCTGTCCCAGTCACCCTACTCCCAGTGTCATTCTCTTGCTTTTTCTTTCGTTTGTCACCTGTTTTATTTGCCCTGCCTCTTGTGTCCTGTGTTTGTTTGACTTCCTGTCTTTGGGTTTCCCCTCCTCTTTCCCTCTGGATCACCTGTGTTGTATTAGTCTCGTCAGCTGTGCTCTGTTCCCTTGTGGGTTTTTTTTGTGGTTTTTTTGCAGTACGCCCTTAATTTCTTGTGTAAGTAATGACCGTATCAAGAATCCCTAGTAAAACCAGTTCTGAAAAAGGAAAACTTCTGCTTTCTTCCTCCTTCCATCATCTGTCTATCCATGCAGCTGGTGCACCTTGGTTGAACTGAAAGCTTTCACAAGAATTGTTTTCCATCTTCCAGCTCTCTGCCTGTCCCCAGCCTGCCCTTACACCCTCAGTACATGTAGCTCAGTTCATCACTTTGAGAAGAGAGCCTGAACCTCTGAATGCATTCCAGACGTGGTACTTTGTGTCACGCCCACTCCGTCTCTCCCTCCCTCCCTCCCTGCCTCCCTTTTAACCTTTGTTTCATTGCGTGAGGGTCACTTGATGTTTACCTGTACATCCCCCTGAACACAGTGACTACTTGGTTGTGAACAAACTTTCTCTCTGTGCTGGTGCTCACCGGTTCACTGGAGGGGTTGACAGAGGTAGAGGATTCTAGTTACCGTCCAGAAGTTGTGAAAATGTCCCTCTCTGAATTGATTGAGTCTAACAGGTAGGTGTTGGACTATGAGGAGTGTTTGTGGTTTATTAGGGTAGAGGGGGTCACACAAGGGGGAGTTTTTGGGAAACACAAATGGCTCTGGGGATGGCAATGTCTGAAATATCTTAACCACTATTTAAAGGATCGCCATGAAAGCATGGTCTACTTTACCACCTTTATTCAAGCCCTGTAAAGAGT
>JAVDOI010000057.1:35000-39751 GCA_032191485.1 Leptoclinus maculatus | reverse complement strand
CTACTATGCTATTATACTTATTTATTTATGAAGGACAGCACACACATCATTTGACGTCAAAGCACATACGCACCTAATAGACAATGCAATACATCACATACAAGAACAGAAATACAAAACTAAACGTGTATTAGTCGATATTAGATGCCCATGTGACATGCAGATTTCAAATACTCGGCAGACCTTGATAGACAGAGCAAGATGAACTGTTATAAACATGAATAGAATGGCTGGTGTAATGTAGCAAGTTAAACATCTCTCCTATGCCGTCTTGTGGGTTTTCTTCAGTCCAAATGAAAAGAGCATGACTATTAGTTTAAATCTAGCATTGCATGTTGTGCGATTTAACGTTCCTCCACTCAAAAGATGGTACTAACTAAAGTGTTATAATGATGTGATGGTTTGGTCTTTGTTTCATCTGAATAGGCTTTCAGACGTTCACACATATGGACTCAGAAGCTGGCCCACTGAAGGCTGCTATCATAGGGACCTGGTGAACTTACATGATCACTATTGTTTGTTGCTATAAAACCACGATCTTGTGACTCTTAAGGAGACATATCACGCCATTTTCAGGTTCATACTTGTATTTTGAGTTTTCTACATTCTACATGTTGACATGGCTTTAATGTAAAGAAACATTATCTTTTCCATATGTCTTCTGTCTGAACATATCTGTATTCACACGTCTCTTTAAGACGAGGCTCAGTTTGTGAATGCGGCTGATTCTCTGTGGATTGATCCAAAGTGGCCAGCGGCCGCCTGCACACCCCGTGTGGTGAGACTGGCACCAGCTCAGCTTGGTGCTGGTAGTGATGCTGTTGAGAGCCCAGCTCCTCTTTAGTCAGACCAATGCACCCCGTTGAGGGATCTTAATCCTTACCTTTTCTATGGGGAGCATCTTGCCTCATTTCTTTTTTGTGCTTTCTCTGTTGATCCTGAGTCCCACTCGTGTAGCTTCTTCCTCCAGTCTTGTCGTTTTCTTTGGTAGAGCTTCTTCATCCGCAAAGTTCTTCTCGATTCGAGCGTCCTCCTCATTCTCGCCGTGGCCAGCAGGTCTTCTCATCACATAACCATCCAGATTACGCATATTGCATCCTGTTTTGATGCCAGTTTTCATTTAGTTTAGTTTATTTATTTTGCAAATAATAATAAAAATAAAAACATAACAGAGATAAATGAATATCAAGAGCAGTAGAGGCTAAAAGCACACTGGGCTCATTTGAAGCCTCCACCTGTATAAAAATTAAATGTTACTATATTACAGAGAACATAAAATGAATACGGGGCTTAAGATATGACTTACGTAAAATATATTGACAAGATGTTTTACAAGATATGAAATATGACCTATATATCAATACATTACAAACAAACAAACAAAAGAAAGAAATGTAATGTGTGTGTGTGTGTGTGTGTGTGTGTGTGTGTGTGTGTGTGTGTGTGTGTGTGTGTGTGTGTGTGTGTGTGTGTGCGTCTCCTGCTCGTCTGCACACTGGAAGTCTTCATCCAATATTTTCATCATTCTCACCATTCTCACAACCAAAATACTTTTATTTCTTTATTTTTCTTTTTTCTTACCAATCACATGGATATGTTCAAAGTACAAGAACATTGTTGCTGCTAGAGCGGTGTGTGCTAATTCATTGATCAACCCACCAACTCCCCACAAGCTGTACACACCACATGACAACGACCCCGAGCGATGTTTCAGCAAATCCAGAAATCTGTATAAATAGATTGAGACAGAAACCGTTCTCTGCTTTTACATGAAGCAAAATAACCCGGACCCTTCATCCTCACTCCTCCTCAACATTCCATCCTCTGTCTCCTTATAAGACATACAGAAAAACATTTCCTTTGTTTTCTTAATTTAGAGAACCACATGTCTACATCTAATGATTTAGTTCCCTCACAGTCAGCCATGAAACTATATGAGCAAATACAAGAACCAGTGATCCATGGAAAGAATTACAAGGAAACTCTCCTCCTTCTCTCTCTCTTTCTGAAAGACTGATGGCAATATACACACACACACACACACACACACACACACACACACACATCCTACACTACTCTACAATGGAAGACAAGATAGTCCTTTGAAGGTGACAATGAAAGATGGCCAGTTGCAGAGCAAACACTGGGACATGTATTGTCATGAGAGCCACAGAGAAAGTGAACCTGGATGATGAATCTGTTTCCCACAAATGTGCATTTGTGTGGTGTGTGTGTGTGGGTGGCTTGCGTGTATATGTGACCGTGTGTGTGTGTCAGTGGCGGCGGGCCGTGCATTGTATACCTGGGCCTTCACTGCTGTCCTGCAGCTGAACACAGCTACGGTTATTATTTGTTTCATGTAAAATGAAGCTCAACACTATAAATACAGTAACTGTCAGAGAATACGCTGAGAGTGCGTCTCCTCTCTGCTCTGACTGCAGCGTCTCCTCTTCCTGTGAGAGTACTGTGAGTGCTTTGGGCGGGAGGAGGGGCTCACGCAGCACCCGCTGCTCGTTACCACAGTAACTGTAGAACGTACGTGTTTTAACGTCATCGAGTCAAAACACCAGAACAGTCTCCAACAACACCAAAACAAGTCTCCAACAACACCAAACAAGTCTCCAACAACACCAGAACAAGTCTCCAACAACACCAGACAAGTCCCACAACACCTGAACAAGTCTCCCAACAACACCAGAACAAGTCTCCAATAACACCAGAACAAGTCTCCAACAACACCAGACAGTCTCCAATCATGCACCAGAACAAGACTCCAACAGCACCAGAACAAGTCTCCACAACACCAGAACAAGTCTCCAACAACACCAGAACAAGTCCTCCAATAACACCAGAACAAGTCTCCCAATAACACCAGAACAAGTCTCCAACAACACCAGAACAAGTCTCCAACAACACCAGACAAAGTCTCCAATAACACCAGAACAAGTCTCCAACAACACCAGAACAAGTCTCCACAACACCAGAACAAGTCTCAATAACACCAGAACAAGTCTCCACAACAACCAGAACAAGTCTCACAACAACACCAAACAAGTCTCCAATAACACCAGAACAAGTTCCAATAACACCAGACAAGTCTCCAACAACACCAGAACAAGTCTCCAACAACACCAGAACAAGTCTCCAATAACACCAGACATCCAACACACCACAGTCTCACAACAACACCAGAACAGTCTCCAACCAACACCAGAACAAGTCTCCAACAACAGAACCAGAACTAAAGTCTCTAGATTTGTCGCGAGTAGCTTTTGACAATAAAAGTCTCCATGAGGGTTTGGAAAGTCACCAGATTTAGCGAGAAAGTGGGCAAGTTGGCAACACTGGCAACGCTAAATATGTCCCCAAGCAACATAGGAACGTAACAATGGTTCCTATCACATATAAAACCAAAACAAAAATCCATCTTCATAAAAACAAGGTTGTACAAATAATATTATACAAAAAGCATATTAAAGCTACTGCAGATGTAAAAACAAACGCATTTAACTTACCAGAGCTGCTGTTACTATTTAAAGACAAAGTCCATCTCCTTTCTTTGGTATAAAGAGTTTAATCTCCACGGTTATTCAGTACATCCCGTGTGTTTTAGTTCCAGTAAGAAGTCCTTCTCAGATTCATGGACGCCAGTGAAGAAAGTCGGAGCCTCCCAGTTGTATTTCTTGAATACGTTTAATGCGTTTGAGCTGAAAATGTCCCGCTCGACAGAGGCAGCAGATATTGGGATTGGTCCACCGACCCCAACATGTCAAGGCTAGCCCACTGACCAATCACGTATGGCTAGGCCAGCTAGGCAGGCTCTGACACGTCAAAGAATACGCCCAACATGTCAAACTAAAGATCTGATTGGTTGAACACATGACAATCAACAATATCGTCCCATTCACTTAACTGCACATGGATTCACTTGTGAGTCTGCAGGCCTCGGGCCTCTCTTCTACCGAGAGACACAGAGAGTGAAATCTGATTGGATAAAAGCTGCTCTTAAACAAGCTGCACTGGAAGCAGAGCAACTGAGGAAGACAGTAGCTGTGCAATGAGACCAAAATAAGATAATGGGAAACATATTTTTAAAATTACATGTAGTGTTTTAAGAAAATTATTAAATTATAAAATAGCTATAACTTTGTGATCCTGTGTAGGCCAGCCAGAGAAGGCCTTGAAGGCCCTGACGGCCCACCACTGGTGTGTGTGTGTGTGTGTGGTGTGTGTGTGTGTGTGTGTGTGTGTGTGTAGTGTGTGTGTGTGTGTGTGTGTGTGGTGTGTGTGTGTGTGTGTGTGTGCGTGCGTGTGTGTGTGTGTGTGTGTGTGTGTGTGTGTGTGTGTGTGTGTGTGTGTGTGTGTGCAGGAAATGGCAACGCTGCCACTCAGAGCCCTGCTCAGACCCGATTATCCTGTATCCAAGGTGTCCTCCAGATTGTAAGTGTAATCCTTTCACACCGCCCGCTGGTTTGGATTTCACTTGGTTGCTCTCTTTTCATTTTCCTGTAAGCTAGCTGCTAACTGTCCTGGATCTGTTCAGTGTGTTGGGTGATCTGATCACAAGCTCTAAGCACGTCAGTACCCAGCGAGACTTTTACGCTACGGAATGAATGTGTTCAGTATCTTTTATTTCTAGTTGACCAGAAAAGTCTCATCGTTCGCTTGTTTCTTGTCCAGTCTGCCTCTCTGTCCCTCCTTTCAGCCATATTCCCGGTGTTCCACCTGTCCACTTGAAACACTTCAGACTA
>JAVDOI010000057.1:2500-25000 GCA_032191485.1 Leptoclinus maculatus | reverse complement strand
TACTGAGTACATACTGAGCACATACTGAGCACATACTGAGTACATACTGAGTACATACTGAGTACATACTGAGTACACACTGAGTACATACTGAGTACATACTGAGTACATACTGAGCACATACTGAGTACACACTGAGTAAATACTGAGTACATACTGAGTACATACTGAGTACATACTGAGTACATACTGAGCACATACTGAGTACATACTGAGTACATACTGAGCACATACTGAGTACATACTGAGTACACACTGAGTACATACTGAGTACATACTGAGTACATACTGAGCACATACTGAGTACACACTGAGTAAATACTGAGTACATACTGAGCACATACTGAGTACATACTGAGTACATACTGAGTACATACTGAGCACATACTGAGTACATACTGAGCACATACTGAGTACATACTGAGTACATACTGAGTACATACTGAGTACACACTGAGTACACACTGAGTACATACTGAGTACATACTGAGCACATACTGAGCACACACTGAGTACATACTGAGTACATACTGAGTACATACTGAGTACATACTGAGTACATACTGAGTACACACTGAGTACACACTGAGTACATACTGAGTACATACTGAGCACATACTGAGCACATACTGAGTACATACTGAGTACATACTGAGTACATACTGAGTACACACTGAGTACATACTGAGTACATACTGAGTACATACTGAGCACATACTGAGTACACACTGAGTAAATACTGAGTACATACTGAGTACATACTGAGTACATACTGAGTACATACTGAGCACATACTGAGTACATACTGAGTACATACTGAGCACATACTGAGTACATACTGAGTACACACTGAGTACATACTGAGTACATACTGAGTACATACTGAGCACATACTGAGTACACACTGAGTAAATACTGAGTACATACTGAGCACATACTGAGTACATACTGAGTACATACTGAGTACATACTGAGCACATACTGAGTACATACTGAGCACATACTGAGTACATACTGAGTACATACTGAGTACATACTGAGTACACACTGAGTACACACTGAGTACATACTGAGTACATACTGAGCACATACTGAGCACATACTGAGCACATACTGAGTACATACTGAGTACATACTGAGTACATACTGAGCACATACTGAGTACACACTGAGTAAATACTGAGTACATACTGAGTACATACTGAGTACATACTGAGTACATACTGAGCACATACTGAGTACATACTGAGCACATACTGAGTACATACTGAGTACATACTGAGTACATACTGAGTACACACTGAGTACATACTGAGTACATACTGAGTACATACTGAGCACATACTGAGTACATACTGAGCACATACTGAGTACACACTGAGTACATACTGAGTACACACTGAGTACATACTGAGTACATACTGAGCACATACTGAGCACATACTGAGTACACACTGAGTACATACTGAGTACATACTGAGTACATACTGAGTACATACTGAGTACATACTGAGCACATACTGAGTACATACTGAGCACATACTGAGTACATACTGAGTACATACTGAGTACATACTGAGCACATACTGAGTACATACTGAGCACATACTGAGTACATACTGAGTACATACTGAGTACATACTGAGTACATACTGAGCACATACTGAGTACATACTGAGTACATACTGAGTACATACTGAGTACATACTGAGTACATACTGTACATACTGAGTACATACTGAGTACATACTGAGTACATACTGTACGTACTGAGTACACACTGAGTACATACTGTACATACTGAGTACATACTGAGTACATACTGTACATACTGAGTACATACTGTACATACTGAGTACATACTGTACATACTGAGTACATACTGAGTACATACTGAGTACATACTGAGTATTTCTTTTCATATTTTCTAAATGATTTTCTTCTATACAGCTTTCATTTTAATTCAGGTATATTGTACATCCTTTATAGTATTTTTTGTGTTTTATTGTAATTTTGTATTATATATTTATGTTCCTTGATGTTTGCACTTTTATTTTTAATTTAACTTTCTCTTATTATGTTTATGTTATGTACCAATACACCAAAGCAAATTCGTTGTACGTGAAAACCTACCTTCAATAAACCACATTCTGATTCTGATCGCACTAAGGGGGAAAAGCCAAACACCAATTTAAAGAGTAGGAGTGATGAAATAGTGAGCGCTCCAATGCAGATGAACATTTGCATTGGAGCGTTTGTCTGTATCACACAGCCTTCATCAGCCTCGTTGTTGGATGCTTGTTTTCATCAGATGCTTATTTATGTCATTTCTACAATAACTGTTTAATTCAAGTGCTACTTGATACTACTTGTTATGGTAGGGGCATTGAATCCAGTGCATGTCCTTTCCATCTTGTGAAATATGGCATATCTCAAGGCGATATAGATAAAGGCACTTCTACAAAGATTCAGTTCAAGGAAGCAGTGTACTGCTGCTCATTTAACAGTACCAAGAAAACCTTGTTATCTGTGTTCACAGGTCACTGTGAGGACACCTGACTTATGGGTCTTTTTAAAGAGTGTACTAACTTTTATTGCTGGCTAATGACATCAGAGCGAGTGATTGTTGCACTGTATTTCGGCGATAAGAGGATAAATGAGAACATGTTTTTGAATGACAGAAGCGGGTAGTTGTGATCTCTCAGCAGCAGCTTGCTGACACCAACCAGCTCTTATAGTCTGCCATGGTTTAAAGCAGTGATTTTCAACCGCTGTGCCGCGGCACACCAGTGTGCCGTGACAGATCATCAGGTGTGCTGTGGGAAAATGTCCAATTTCACTTAGTGAGTCCAAAAAAATATTTAGTTGTTGCAAATACTTTGCCATTGTTGAGCGTCTGAGCTGCAATAGAGTGGCTGTCTAAGTAATAAATACTCTTCCATGCCAGTGGGTGGCAGTAGGTAGCGCAGTAATGACCTCGTTAATGTAGGACAGTAGAATGAAATGATGGGAGAGGTTGAGGTGACGAGACGAACAGATGGAGAAATATTTGAAAAGGAAAAATGCAGACTCTGAACTGGGCCCTGGACAACATAACCCAGATGAAAAGCCTCGTAAGGATCAACACATTTAGAGACTTGTCATTAAATTGTCAGCATATATCCGTCCCTCGGTACAACGGCCCGCCAGATAATATCAGATGTTTATCATAACTGTCCCGCCACACCACAGAGCTCCGGGACGAAACGTGGCGATGTGAGCTGGCTTTATGTGCAACATAACGAAGCATCTCACTGCGCTAAACCTCCAGCTTCAGGGACGGGGACGTGTGATCACAGACATGTGTGATGCAGTCAAAGTCTCCACCGCTGTGTTCCCGACTGAGCATTGTGCTGATAAACTGGGTGCACTTGGCACAGAGTTCACTCGGCGATTTGACGACTTTGCAGCTCAGAAATTTTAATTTGAACTGCTCAGCAATCCGTTTGCAGTTGACGTGGAAAGAGCACCTGTGGAGCTGATGGACCTCCAGTGTAATGACACTCAAGGCAAAGTATGACTCTGAGGGCGCTGCACAGTTTCAAAGCTTCAGCCCCGAAACGATGCCTTAACTCCGCCTACATGCTGCTCAAACGCTCTGCATGTTTGGAAGCACATACCTGTGTGAGCAGCTGTTCTCTGTGATGAAGATGAACACAAACCCACACAGGAGTCGTCTCACTGATACACACCGTTACTCCATCTTGAGGGTTTCCACAGAACCTAACGCCAGATATTAATGAACTGGCACCCAAGAGAAGATGCCAAACATCTGGCTCTGGAACATATGCATAAAATAATGTAGCCTACCTAAACATCTATTCTTTTTGCACTTTGTCCAATATCCCTTCTATCCTGTTTATTGAATGGTGACTCTATTTGGCCCTCAAGTAGTCACAATTTTTTATTTAGTCCCTCCCTGGGATTGAGTTTGCCACCATGGCATATATGCTGTATTATGCTAAAAGGTGACATTTTGTAACGTTTTTGGTTGTTGGTGTGCCGCGGGATCTTTTTAATGTAAAACATGTGCCGCGGCTCAGAAAAGGTGAAAAACACTGTTTTAAAGGACCATACCAAGATTTGAGTTCATTAATTCAAGTTCCATTTTATATTATATTCGTCTAATTTACCATTCCATTATGTGATCATGGATGGATTACTGAACAGGCACAAGCCCAGGGGCCAGAAGTGTCAGGGGCCCCCCTGGCCTTCACCTACAAATTGTCACTCAAAGAGACACATACCAACCAGGAAAAGACTCAAAATGACCACAAAGAGACACACAACCACACAGAGATGTGTAACGACGACTAAAAGACACAATACAGCACCCAGAAGAGGCCAAACTACTATAAAGTCTGTATGTCTTGCTCGTATGTAGAGGTGGTGGTGGGGCCTTTTGTATTGTCTCATAATCTCTTAACAACTGTGCTAATTGTTGCAAACAAACACTGCTTGAAAACGTTTCCTTGGTGGTGCATTCATTGCAAATGTGACATACAAAGATTTACAAAATACAAGGGCTGGCTTAAAAAGCATTGCATTTAAAGGGCCACTCCACCATCGGTTTGCTCAGTATGGGGAGTACAACACATCCCATTTAGCTGTAACATGTCCTCTGTGGTTCATGAGACACGGCCTCATCTGAAAAGTGATGATGTCATCAGATTGAGAGTCACTTAAGATTGGAAACGACAAATGTCGAACAGAAAGCCTGAATTACAAACCGGAGGTGTGGACGGGAGAGTAATGGGAAGATGCTATTGGTTGCATTATGGGAAATATAGGATCCAGTGTTTTTAAAGATTGACCCATTGAACAAAATGAAATCAGTAACACACAAACATGTGATCGGTTTGTCCTTTACCTAGTTGCCTAGTTTCTAGGTAATTTCTAGGACTATTCAAAGAAGTGCATTCATACTTGACACGTTTTAATTTCCCTGATCTCTTTCTGTCTCCTTACCTTTTTTCCTCTATTTGTGTTGTTGGCCTATCTAATACAGGAGGATGATAGAGTTTGTTCTGTAGCTGTCAGATGTTTTACGTTCTGTGAACAGTGAGGTCAGCTATAGCAGCTAGCGGTTAGCTGTGGTTATACTGATGAGTGCCAAAGTGAAATAATATAACATTCAAATCACGGACACAGTATAATATGCTTAAAGAAATTATAAGTAAGAATAAGTAGCATGAGATTGCTGATAGCGGCCGACACACACGCCAACATGTGAATAAGAGGAGTACTGGCCCTTATTTTTGATCCACTTCAAGCACCGGAGCACATCCAAGGGCATCAGTGGAGAGTATAATGGATCTGTCAGTCCTCAAAGTTCCAAAGATCTACAAGGTCTTCACTCCTGTTTCTGCACCATGGGGATCCCCTACGAGGGGTCACTCGTGGACTCTGCTCTCTGTGAAGTTCAAGCTGGCAGTCCCATGTCATATCAACAGCCCAGGAGAGTCCCACTGCTGCCTACTACCATCTCAGTATGTGTGTGGTACAGGTGCACCTGTAATCTATAATAAGGTTCAGCTCTAAGATAGGCCTTCATCATTTTACACAGCATGAACTAGCCTCGCGCTCGTTAGTGAGTTAGTTTTCCTTACTCATTGTTCTTCTACTCTTTCTTTGTTTAAGTCCATACATCTGAACAGCACAGTTGAATTTCAGCCTGCATGCACGTTATGTTCTGTCACTGCAGCGATACAGAATCGCTCAGGCCACCATGATGCTGCACCACGCTCAGATCTACAACAACGTGCAGGACTTCATGGTTGTAGTGGACATCAACAGCATCACTTTAAATAGAAGATATGAACATTAAATACAGTAAATAGTGTGTTAAACAAGGGACCAAAGCTCTTCTGCAGATTGAAATGGACACAGATGCCAGTGGGGAGTACTGCAGGGTTTGCTTCTTTCCTTGTGGGTTAGTCATCCACGCTGACGCTCCATCCCTTGGCCTACCTCTAGATGGGGTTGTCTTCGAGTTCGACTCAACAGAGAACCTCAATCTGGCCTTGTTATGATATGATACGTCTTGACTTTAAATGCAAATGGCTAACTGGAGCTAAAGCAGCAGTGTGTGTGTACTGCTGGCAGCTACTCATTCTAGGGATGCAGTGGTGTGTGCAGAGGAAGATATGCTGATTCAGCACATAATCAGATGCCTGTAATGTCTGTTTACATGGTACAATTAATGTCATAAAACAATGAATGTGGAGAGTCTGATGTTTCTTAAAGCACTGTAGGTTGTCAGAGTAATGAGATGCAGATTCATAATAGAAATGACTAAAACTCTGATCGTTACTGAAGCGGACACGTCAAAGCAGCTGAGTTACTGATAACAAACTGCCCAATATGTAACACAAAACATAAATGCATTAAGTAGATTCTTCTGTGAAGCAGCAGACTTTGCAGGATCCATGTCTCTATATCTCAGACCTTAAACCCTCTGAAGGTGTTCTGATCCGTCTGCTCTCCTCTTGTAACACATGTCTATCCTCAACACTCTACTGCACAATCATGTTCTATACATCTCTGTTTTCAGGACAAGCTGGGCTATCAGTGTACGCTACACTGATTACACATGAATGTATAAATAATGATATCACCGTGAATACAAATGAATCTCAGATATGGATCAAAATCTCAGATAACAATAGTGATGAAGACTTTTCCTCCTGGTGATCAAATCAACCCAAGTTTGGTCTGTGACCCGTTTCCTTCTAGCATTGTGATTACTGGAACAACTTTGCACCATATTAAAGGAGAACATGCCATGTTGGTAAACATAAACAATAAGTGATGGTACTGCTGCTGTGCCAGTTGTGCACAAATTGTGCGTATTGGACATCAAAACAACAACAAAGACTATCAGAACAAAGTCATAGCCACTACTCTTCAATAAGATCTGTTGAACAACATATTCTGTGACTTTATACTATGTTGTTTTACACCTTTTTACACTTATATGGTATAGAATACTGGTTCATGGCATACATTACTTTGACTTTTTAAGACATGGTAACGTTTCTTTCTATGTTGTATACTATACTGTTAAAAAAGTGCAAGAAAAGGAAAAGTAATCATAATCTTTTTTATGGCGCTATTCTATGACATTCTAAGAATAGAAAGTCCATTTACCATTTATATTATGTTTTAAGACTATAAGCTATACTTTGATATTCGTATGACTACGTTATGATACTAGACGATGACAGTTGTTTATGTCATGCTATACTATGACTTTTTTTTGACATACTATACATTTTTGAAAGGATTTCGTTTGCATGTTTTTAGGGTGATGACGGCAGACATTCAAAACGTCACCGAGCCAGCACAGAGACCATGCTGTGCCCTTAACGAGGCGGCTGTGTTGTTGAAATGCCATACTGTTGGTTTCAAACCACAGCAATGTAATGCTAATGTGAGACTTTTAGTCAAAGAGGCCGATGTTCATCTCATCTATTTTAATGGGTCTCCTCTTGAATCTGTTCCCTAGTTTGCTACACGTATGGGAGGAAGAGGAACAAAGAGGGAGACTAAGACTAAGACTAAGACTAAGACCCCAAATGGTGTGACCAACTATTTTTCCCGACCTCTATGAATAAAGACTTATTGTAACAAATCTTGAATTAGTGTGACTGTGATTCCTTTGGACACAGGAAGAACTGGATGGATACATCCTGACAATGCCGGTTACATGATAAGCTACAGTCAATTGTAAATGATCCTCATTTTACCAGTAACAGCAGTAAACCTTGATCAGAGGAGTGTTGATAAGCGCCTCTCTCCCAGGGTGCTGAACTCTTTCTGACCTGCTGAACTTGTCAACAGTCACTCAAATTATGAATAATCACAGTGAGCCACCAACAGCCATGCTAACGACGCCGTTAGCATCTCTTATTGGGCACTCATCTGACTCCACAGCAGGGGCCGAGGGGCCGGCAGACGCTGTGCAAACGCAGTTTGAGGACTTAACACTCCCATTGACTTACATTGACTTCTCCAGCACAGACTCTATGAGCCGATTGATTCTAAACGACCTTGGTCATCAGGCCAAATAACTGCCCATTGAAGTTAAAGTGCACCTCACAGTACCTGGTTAAGCACACGTGATAGCATTAAGACAAGCGACTTTCATTTGATACGATTATTTCCTTCTTCTGCTGACCATTTGTTGGATTTTAAGGTCCTTATCAGAGTGCAAACAGCCCCCTGTAAATTTGACATATGAAGGAAAAAGTGTCAGGGAAAGCTTTTTCTCGGGAAAGACCGTCTCCTGGATCACTGACTACCTCACAGGCAGACCACAGTTTGTCCGACTGGGCAGTGTGCTGTCTGATACGGTGGTCAGTGATACTGGAGCCCCACAGGGAACTGTTCTGTCTCCCTTCCTGTTCACCTTGTACACCACTGACTTCCAGTACAACTCAGGGTCATGCCATCTGCAGAAGTTCTCTGATGACTCTGCAGTGGTCGGGTGTATAAGGGACGGACGGGAGGAGGAGTACAGGGCAGTAATGGATGACTTTGTGGAGTGGGCCGGTAGAAATCACCTGCTGCTGAACGTGGCCAAGACCAGAGAGATGGTGGTCGACTTCAGGAGGAAGACGACGGCTCCACAACCGCTGAGAGTTCTGGGAGAGGATGTGGACATGGTGGAGGAGTACAAGTTCCTGGGTGTCTCCATCGACAGCAGACTGAACTGGAAGACCAACATCAACGCTGTGGACAAGAAGGGGATGAGTCGACTCTTTCTCTTGAGGAAACTTCGATCCTTCGACGTGTGCAGCAAGATGTTGGAGATGTTCTACAGTCTGTTGTGGCCAGTGCACTTTACTTCTCCGTAGTCTGCTGGGGGAGCAGCATTGGAGCTGGAGACACCAACAGACTTAACAAACTGGTTAAGAAGGCCGGCTCAATCATTGGCTGCAAACAAGACAATATGGAACAGGTGGTGGAGAGGAGGACACTGAAGAAACTATTATCCATATTGGATAACCAGGACCACCCTCTGCACCACCTACTGCAGGGACAGAGGAGCACTTTCTCCAACAGACTGATCCAGCTCCGCTGTCACAAGGACAGATACAGGAGAACATTCCTGCCCTCTGCAATAACACTTTATAACAAATCACCTCTGAACAGATCATCCTCCTTCAAATGACTACACACTGCTACTCTGCTGTTGTTTGCTGCTGGTTGATTTTTTTTGCACTACTGTTTTTATTTTTATTTTTACTTAACACTAATAATTCTATTCATTGTATATACTGTGCATTTTTGTTATTTTATCTTCTTATATAATATGTCCTACTCTGTTATTTGTGCATATATTGTGCATGTTTTAATACTTAATATTTTTTATTTACTGTTACTTCGTTTGCAGAAGTATATCCTTGCTGCTGTAACACACAAAATGAATAAAGTATCCATCTATCTATCTATCTATCATCTTTTTCTTCTGTGTAAATTATTTAAAAGATCATCCGCTGTAGGGAATGCAGAGATATTAAATAAGTGTCGTCAGACAAGCCCGACAGTCTGAGAGTAGGATGGGACCGTGTTTAACGTAAAGAAACAAACCATGATGTGTTACAAACATTACCAAGTACTTTTGTGAGAATGCAGTTTAGTTGTTTGGGAACGTAATATAGGAGACAGGGTTGCACATGGATATTTAAAATCTTGAAACCAAACGGACCTTGTGAGGCAGACCAGATTTTGTTCTCCTTTCATGGTGGTTGTCCTTGCCTCCTGCAGCCTCCAGCCTCCAGCCTCCAGCCCTCACCTCTCCCATGCGCTGTTCATGGCAACAAAGTGGTTTGGTGTATAAAAGTGTTGCCTTCAATAACACTACTTCTGTAGCTATTACAATGATTTACTCTGGACCATGTTCAGGCCTGAGGATCTAATTGAAAGCAAGCTAGTTTCAAACCTCTTTCAACGCTGTGTTGTAAATTCACTACAATGGTCACAAGTTTAGAGGAAAATGGCCTTGGCCATGCAAAGTTTTGTCTCCACTGGGTGATGGTAAACAATGGAGGGAAGCAGACGCTCTTTAGAATGAGGAGAGGAGGCAAAGTTCAGAGAAGTTCATTCACATCGCTCTAGGGCTGGACTAGCGGGGATAGGATGGCCGGACATAAAGGTGTCAGCTACAATTTACTATTACAATTTGGCCATTAAGCTGAAACTCTTATCAACGGTGACTTACAATAAGTACAACAGTTCAGCATTTGTGGATCCAATAATCACAAGTAGCACAGTAATAAACAAGGGCCAGGGACAACAGTACAATGCTAAGAAGTCGCCATGGAGTGGAGGGAGGCTGGGTGTAAATCAGAAGAGCACCAGAAAGAGAAACTACTTGTGAAAGAGGCCAAAGCACATCTGCCAGTAAAGCTGCCATCAGCCTGCAGAAACACTGGCTCTCATATACCAAGCGAGGTGAAGACTTTTGAAAAGTGTTACACTAGAACATTCACTGTCGATGCGTGCATTTGCACGTACTTGGATAACCAGGTTGCATTGCTCCTGTTAAACATTACCAGTAAATGGGGTCAGACCAGTTTGTGCATGATAGGTGAGGTTCTCTCCCATGACATGCAAGAGACTTTTAAGTGGTAATCATGAGCCTGTTGTGAAATGTGAAACCGTATAAAAGTTCTTTAAAAACAGAAAAACAGCTTTAATTCCATGGACAATGTTCTGGTCTTTTAATTAATTATCATTATCTTGTAATTAAGTTGATTGGTTTTTGCTCACAGCATCCCAAACTATTGTGCTTTGTTTTATCTTCATCATGTATAATTATAGGTACGTTTTCATTATGAACATGTTATTGTAACATGCATGTTCTCATTTAAAGTCAGAATTATATCAACGCTCTTCCATTATGAATCTCAGGAAAAGCCAGCCATTGGTTCACAGTAAAACGTGTGGATCACGGTCCAGCTAACTGTCAATAAACTACACTTTTACAGGTCTAGGCTTAAGGATTTGCACCTCACTCAAAGATGAGTGAGGCCAAGTTAATATCAACAGGGATTTATTCGTTGTTTTTTTTAATTGTTAATATCTGCAACCACGAGCAGTCCTTTGAGCATACAGTTATAAATGAGCACAGAAAATATTAGGCTGATGGAACCAGCAGTATGCGAAACTAGCTGTGACACACACACACACACACACACACACACACACACACTCACAACCGAACACATGGTCTCCTCACAGGCTTACACCTGGCTGAGATAACCAGCTTCAAAGAATGAAAAAATCCAGATTCATGTCAAATCATCAACATTGTAATCTGAATAACTCTGCTGTACACAAACAAAGAACTGGGCCCAGTTACTGTGAACATGTGTGTACATGCAGCAGATCAGTATTGTGATATTTTGGAATAATAACAATTTTGGGCTGTACTTATTGTTTCTTTGCATTTTTATTAACAAAATGAATCCCATACACTTGGTTCCACTTCGTAATCTTATCACCACCCAGATCATCTTATCCTCAGCTAATCTCTACACACCCTGTCTTCCAACACAGTGGTCTATTTAAACACCCAGATCCACACTTGTTAACTGCTTTTCATTGCAACATAAGCATTCAACAGCAATCCATTGACTGTTTGCTGTGCTAAATGTGGGAATCTATTCTCTGGCCCTGCACTAAACATGTACCCATGCTGCTGGCCTTCTTCCACGGTTCCACTGAAGGTCTATAGGGGTTCAGTGCCCTGAAACTGAACTGATCAGTCTGAACTCTGTTTCACCCTCAGTCTGCTCATCTGCCAGGGTCATCAGGTCTCTGCTTTGCTTTCCCTCCTTCTATGGATTCCAGATTTCTCTCCTATTTTTCTTTTCTCCGCACAACTTATTGATTCTGTAAGGATAATGGAATGTGTGTGTCAGGACCACCCACCCTGTGTCTACGGAGTAAAATACATTAACTGTCATCAGCAAACTTTACCTTTTCAAATAACCATGGAGAGCTGCTCTTTACCTCGTCAATACATTTGCAATTGCAGATCAACACGAGCACTGCAGTGAAGCTACTTATCGTTTTTACTTTAACTCAGATTTGTCCGAGTTAGATGAGAAGATTGATATATCACACGTCTGTGTGTTACATTTGGAGCTGGAGTCAGGACGTAGTTAGCCTAGCTTAGCATCAAAACTGGGAGCAGGGCTAAACAACTAGACTGACTCTGTCCAAAGTGAAGAAAGACTAAAAACACCCGACCAACACCTCTACAAATCAATAATCAGCATGTTGCACTTTGTTTGTTTAATGATATACAGAAGAAGTGTAAAGAACGTGAAATGTGTGATTTCAAAAGGAATTCTTGGTGAACAGGTAAAAGCACCATATCTGGTTACTATAGCTGGGTGAGAGGATACATGTTTGGTCATCAGTACTCCACCTCCTCACTGCATGTTGTTCTGACTCACAATGGACAGTTTAAAAAAGGATGCAGCAGAACCAGATATCCTTTTTTTATTCTATGCATTCTTCTTCCTCGTCAACTCCTGGTGCCTAAATCACCCACAATGCAACCAGACCACAGTCGGTTACATTCTGGCATGTATAGCAGTTAATGAAACCTTAGGGGAGGGGCAGGCCTTCAGATGTTAATCAGTGAGCTCTCGAGGTGGACAGTCAGGCCAGCTCTCTCCCACTGCTTCCAGTCTTTATGCTAAGCTAGGCTAACCTTCCTCCAGCTCTGTACTTGATACACGGACAATAGATTAATCTCCATATGTTCCACTCACTCTCACATTGCAATTTAATTGAAATGAAATAAAACAAGATTCTCCGTATAACAGTTTTATTAAATAAAAAGCCCTTACAATATAACATAAGTCACTTAAATAAGTTGGGGTAAGATACAAAAGTTATATAAACAGACTCTACATTACATATGTACATAATCCTATAGATACACCTCTGAGCTGATTAAAGTGTTCCATTTCTGTGTATAGTGCCTCTCGTTTAGTTTGTTCAAACAAACATATATATAAATGTATACAGATCCAATGTATTAACATCATAATATAAACTGTAAAGTACGTTCTTAAGTCATCTACAATATGTACAATTTATGCCATGTCGAAAAACCCACGTTGACCAAGTCCAACACATCTGAATTACGAAGGTGTTTTCTGTTCTTGAATAAATGCAGCCTTTGATCGGTTGCTTTAGAACTTTCTAAATTCCCAAAACTCCCCATTGACTTCCTTTTACTGTAGCTCCCCCGTGGATTTGGAGGCAAAACACAGATGAGACCTTTGGGAAACCTCACTATTCGATCTCTGTTTCATTTTTATACATAGCTGGTAAACTTGGTTGGCAGATTGTCCACAGGATAGACAGTAGGTCCCGTTTTCATGGTGGGTGGCCCGTTTAAAAGAGTCCAGTGACACTTTGTGACCACCTCCACCAGGAAGATCTTCAGCAGAACCTTTGCAAACTCTTTCCCCACACACATCCTGGAGCCCCCTCCAAACGGGATGTACTGGAACCTGGAAGAGTTGGCCGAGGGTTTGGTCATGAAGCGCTCCGGCTGGAAGTCTTCCTTGTTGGGGAAGATCTCTGCCACATCATGGGTGTCACAGATGCTGTAGATGACGTTCCAGCCTTTGGGAATTTGGTAACCCTGAGTTGGTAAGGGGAAATGATCAGTAAGCAGATACAGCTTTTCAGTTGTGTCTCAATCTGTCATTTACACATTCGCTTCACAGAGATCTTTGCTAACTTACATTGAGTTCAAAGGTCTTGAGGGCCACTCTGAAGCCTCCAGGAACAGGAGGGTTGATCCTCAGAGTCTCTTTAATGACACAGCCTGTGTATTTCAACTGCTCCAAGGCCTCAATGTTCAGACTGTGGAGTTCCATCCCCTGCTCCTCCTAAAGACAGAGACAAACATGTGTGTGAGGAGAAGCCGAGGACCAGCTCTACAGTAACTCTGGTCATCAGACCTGGCTCCTGATCAAGGTTCAACATGCCTTCCACTAATGAATGAGAAAGCTTCACTGTGGATTACCATCTCTATGGCAAGCATAGGGTATACTAACCCTACCGCTTCATTTAAATAAAGGAATTATATTACAGTAGAGTTGTATTCGCAGACACTTTTCCACCCAAATCGCTAAGATGCTTAAGCATAGTCCTCTCACTAGCCTTGTCCCCGGAGGTTTACAGCATCTCATGGTGATAGCTCAGATATCATCACGTGAGTGAGTATGACAACGGAGCAAACTTCATTTGTTGATGTAGACCACGAGATGGGGTTGAAAGTTTATGAAAAGGTAGTAGGTAGACTTTGACCTTTTTTTTATTACTGTTTGCAAGGTCAGGAATGGAGTTTCCTGCTCATGCCTAAACCTCCTCTACTGAATATTTAGAGCATTTGCAAACTTGTTAGCGCTGTTGGATGCGAGCCACCGGCTCAGCCATCACCATGTCGGGAGCCGTGCGGAGCAATAGATATGCTCTGAAGTTTGTGTTTAGCACCTTTAATACATTTTGTTCATGATATTATCAATGAATGAGATGAAAGGTTACACCAGATTGTCTGTTTTGTCGAATGTGCATCGCAGCAGCCCCCATTAAAAGCCATTGGAACAAAAACGTATAGAACTTAAGTTGCACAGTGTAATTACCTTCTCCATCAGTTCCTGCCTCAGTCGATCCACAACTTCAGGGTTCAGGCCCAGGAACATGACCAGGGAGGTGGCTGTGCTGGCTGTGGTTTCATGGCCCCCGAACAACAGCTCTGTAGCAGACTCCTTAATGGCCTGGAAACAGAAATGTAGACACAATTAGTTCAGGCCCCAACTAAAACAGTGGCTTATAAGAAGGGTGGAGGAAGCTTTTGTTAGTCTAGTCACATGTGTAGTTTGACAATGTCAAGGGGACGTGATCTACCTGCATGCTGAGCGGTTCCCCGTTCTTCCTGCTGCTGTCTATGAGCTGCTGCAGAGCGTCTGTGTGTTTGGACTCCTTGTCCGACTCCTGCACCTTCTTCTTGATGTTCTGCTCTATCTTGGAGTGGATGAAGTTCCTCGCCTTCAGACCCTGGAGGAGAGGAAGGCAGGAGGAGGAGGCAGCGAATGAACGGAGGAGAGGTGGAAATAAGGGAGGGATGAATGGAGGGCAGAGGAGAAACACAATGTAAGAGGATGAACTTTAAAGACAGCGTAGCTGTAAGTGGATCATGAGTTTGTCTCTTACCCTGTACAGTCCGCTGAAGGGCACGTCGATGGGCAGAGAGAACAGATTCTTGATCATTTCCTCAAAAGCCTCCACCAGCTGCTGCTCGTCGGTCTTGATCTGCTCCGGCTCGAAGCCCAGCAGGATCCTCATGGCGATGCGGAACATCAGCCGCTTCATCTCCGGGTAGACCAGAACGCAGGAGTCCTTGGCCACCCACTCCTTTACCGCGGCCCGCACCTCCTCCTGGATGACGGGGATGTAGAGCTCCAGAGCCTCAGTGGAGAAAGCCCGCATGATGGCCTGGAGAAGGGCAGGGGCGTTAGATTTTTGGAAGCAGAAGCCCATGCGTATGGTATTATTTGACTGACAGTAGAACTTATTATGTTGCCTCAGTGCACCTCAAACAACTCCTTATCAAGTCATGTGTCTGTAATCCAGCCCTTAAAGTTGATTTCCCTTGGAGCAAAGGGGAACAATCTGCCAGAGCATTAACAAAAGTTCAAACCATATTAAGTATTTTATGTATTTTTTTTAATCCGCTCCATCAACTCCAGTGCAGTAACCTTTGATTTGTATTTAGACACAGACATTACTTCATGGACAATCCTTTGAGAAACTGCTGACTGTCACCATTTCAAAAATAATAAAGTTTTTAGGATTCAATGATCAGAAATGATCATAGCTACTTATTTGTTCAGTAATTAATCATCAGACACAGTATTTATAAGACTAGCCTATTCATTATTAAAACAAAAGTTAGTTGCTGTGCTCCCTAATAAATGATGCAAGAGGAAGACAATAATTCAGGATATATGCTCCTCCTTCTACTGATGTACATGAAGTAGCCATGAAACTGCTTCCAAAGGACAACGTGTCAATAACTTGGCTTATTTAAAAGGCGGATGGTAGTTTCAGGCTGTGCTGATTCTACATCCACGGTTTCAGATGAAATCACAACTCACCTTTTTCTTGGTCTTGTGCTGGGCTCCGTGCACGTTGGACAGCGTGTCCGAGCCCAAGATGGTGCGCACGGACGCGGGCCACTGCACGGACACGAGCCGGTGCTCCCCCAGCAGAATCTGCCGGACGTTATCCGCTCCGGTAACGCGCACCGTGGGGTTGCCGAAGAGGTGCGTGCGGTAGATGTAACCGTACTTCTCCCGCTTCATGCGCAGAAACTTTCTCCTCTGCAAAGGTGGAAACGAACCAACGCAACATGTGAGCAAACAACACTGATCCAGCTCTGTGTGCACGGACACATGCAGAACAAAACCTTTCAATAAATCATAGATTTTAATTAAATTAAAATCAACCAATAGTACTGCGATGATAATTTCACAGATTATCCATTAATATTATTTTTAAATACTACTTTATTTAAATATAATCTTAAACTGTAGGTGCGATGCACGCGGTTTGTTTGTTTTTGAAAACAGATAACGCCATAAAAAACAACATATTCAACATAAATTGGTCACATTTCCTCAAAGTGTCCCGGAGCAACTCCTCATCCACGTGTGAGACTAACGGGCAGTGAACGGCGCTCTTGCGTTTACCTGGAGGATGAGCTGCAGCGTCTCTCCAATGAAAGGTAAGCCCATGGATCCGGGGGGCAGCGGCTTCGGGCAGCTCGGATCTCTGCCTCGGATCATGTAAACCTCCCACAGCTTGAGCGCCACCAGGAACAGCAGGATGGGCAGCACGATGGTGCACAGGAAGGTGGCCAGCAGCGTGTTCAGGGCCATGTTGCAGCGGCTTCGGCGGCGCCTTTTTCGCTGGAGAGTTCGCGGTGCGGTTCGGGTGAAGTCGTCCGTCGGTCACGGTGACTCCCGGGCTGCTCGCCCGACGCTTTTATAGGCTGCCGTTACCTTCTCCTCCCTCAGATAAATTAGTTCACTCAAAGTTCATCTTTAATTGTGGGCTTGTCGCTCGGCCCCGCCTCCGGCCCGCACTGGCAGACTCGCCCTCGCCATTTGTTCCACGGGGGCCGCATCCTTAATCCCTACCTCCTGTTGCACGCAGACAATCCGCGGCGCATTTCAACTGAGAGAGAGAGAGAAAGGTGACGATTCCCTCCGAGACAATGGAGCGCGTCCCGAGACGCCTTTGTTGGCAACACGGCGGCTAGTTTACACTCTCATTACCTTTGGCTTAAGCCCGCTTGTGGGATCAGTAATGGTGCCTGCAGGGCGGCTGCATTCAGGAGCAAAACGCGTTTTAAGCAGCAACTTATTTCAGCCGCTTCAGCAAGAGGGAAAAGAAGAATGTCTTAATCCTTCTCCCCATGGCTCTCACTGCTACCATTCAACGGAGACTTTCATTTAGTTTAGCTCACTTTACGGGCGCGCGCACACGCACACACACACACACGTTGAATGATTTGATGAGGGTGCACACAGATTTCACCGCGTGGCTGTCATTATTCATACCGCCCCGGTGCCTTCACGATGTATCAGTATAAAAATAGGACGATCTGACGATGAGAGATGAAGTGCTGAATAAAACACTCCCATCTTCTCTCAGTCCGCTTTCAGGTTGAACCCTCTTCCTAATCTAGAGGAAGACTTTGACCCTCTCTCTCTCTCTCTCTCTCTCTCTCTCTCTCTCTCTCTCTCTCTCTCTCTCTCTCTCTCTCTCTCTCTCTCTCTCTCTCTCTCTCTCTCTCTCTCTCTCTCTCTCTCTCTCTCTCTCTCTCTCTCTCTCTCTCTCTCTCTCTCTCTCTCTCTCTCTCTCCTCCTGAGTGTGTGTGTGTTGTTATAAAACTATATCTCTCAGCGGGTTCAAACTTGGGTCAGTAGAGACGGGCGGAGACACGCGCTCGCTCGCACGCACGCGCAGGCAAGGTTATCCCCGGGCTACGCCGCATGATGGTGAACACCGAGCAGAGAGAGAGAGAGAGAGAGAGAGAGAGAGAGAGAGGCGCTCCTCTGCCAGCCACCACATCCTCACTCTGCATTTGGTCTGTTTTTTCTTTTTACGACCTGCCATAACGACAGGACGTGTGATTAGGTAGGTGTGTGTGTGTGTGTGTGTGTGTGTGTGTGTGTGTGTGTGTCAGAGTGAGATAGTTTGGCTGCTGTTTCTTACAACGACACATTACTTGGATGGATCTGTCTGTTCTGGCTGACTGTGTGCTTATTTTGTTGTTGTGTTGTTTTTTTAAAGAGGGCGCCCCGAGGTTCACCCGGTGAGAAGGGACGGCAACTATCACCGTTACGTCACACACAAAAGCCTGGACATGTGATCTGATCTCCCATATCATGGCTTGGATGTACAATTCCAAGACGTTTCCGTTGACTTTCTGCTGAGTACAAGCAGACACTGGGGACATGTTCTCTGTTAGTTCTGGACATTTGGAGGCTTTAGGGTCAACAATAAGAAAATGAATAGATACAGAATGTATTATTTATCTACCAGAATGTATTAGTTTTTGGGGGAATTAGAAAAGCATGAGTGGATTAACCTGCGAGGTTGATCACTTCCTTTCACTCAGCTCTGACAGCTCTGAACCAAACGATAAAAGTAAAGGTCTAGCGCTAAAATACTAAATATTTCATGACAAACGTATTTGTTCAACAACAATTGAAAGCGTCAGCTCCAATATTCCATGTAGAGTCCCTGTTTACCCTCCGCTCAGACAGACAGCAGAGATGTTCAGGGTGAATGGGTTCCCAGCTGCTCATGCTGGAGCTGGCCAGTGTTTCTCATCACAATGTGAATGTGTGAAACAGGATTCTGCTGTTCAGGTGTGATACAGCAGGGAGGGGGAGGGGGAGGGGGGGAGTGGTCCTGAGTCTACACCTCACCATGCTGCTCCATGAACTCACGGTAAACAAGCTGATCAGCTGCTGGACTCCTCAAGACACCTTCACTGCGGTCACATGCACAACTAACTGTGGCCGTAAAGGTCAACTCTAATATATGTATCCTGCCTCATTGTCAGGTCAAACGCTTCCCGTATAGTCTAGAAATATCACGATCATCTCATTGGCAGAATGTGGTGAGATGAGCACTTTCATGCTCCCCAGAGGATGAACCTTTACGTTCTATGAAATGTCCTCTAACACTAACAGCTGCACACAACGTCACCTTCGCACACATCTCATAATCTAACAGTTTGTAATCCGTTTACTGATCATGTTCACATTCCCCAGAGGATGAACCCATTTCATTTGAATGACCTGATAATTACATTTCCCCACAGCACCATGGTCTCTACGTCATCAGCACCATGGTCTCTACGTCATCAGCACCATGGTCTCTACGTCATTAGTACCATGGTCTCTACGTCATCAGCACCATGGTCTCTACGTCATCAGTACCATGGTCTCTACGTCATTAGTACCATGGTCTCTACGTCATCAGTACCATGGTCTCTACGTCATTAGTACCATGGTCTCTACGTCATTAGTACCATGGTCTCTACGTCATCAGCACCATGGTCTCTACGTCATTAGTACCATGGTCTCTACGTCATCAGCACCATGGTCTCTACGTCATTAGTACCATGGTCTCTACGTCATCAGCACCATGGTCTCTACGTCATCAGCACCATGGTCTCTACGTCATTAGTACCATGGTCTCTACGTCATCAGCACCATGGTCTCTACGTCATTAGTACCATGGTCTCTACGTCATCAGCACCATGGTCTCTACGTCATTAGTACCATGGTCTCTACGTCATCAGCACCATGGTCTCTACGTCATCAGCACCATGGTCTCTACGTCATCAGTACCATGGTCTCTACGTCATCAGTACCATGGTCTCTACGTCATCAGTACCATGGTCTCTACGTCATCAGCACCATGGTCTCTACGTCATTAGTACCATGGTCTCTACGTCATCAGCACCATGGTCTCTACGTCATTAGTACCATGGTCTCTACGTCATCAGCACCATGGTCTCTACGTCATAGTACCATGGTCTCTACGTCATCAGCACCATGGTCTCTACGTCATCAGCACCATGGTCTCTACGTCATCAGTACCATGGTCTCTACGTCATTAGTACCATGGTCTCTACGTCATCAGCACCATGGTCTCTACGTCATCAGCACCATGGTCTCTACGTCATCAGCACCATGGTCTCTACGTCATTAGTACCATGGTCTCTACGTCATTAGCACCATGGTCTCTACGTCATCAGCACCATGGTCTCTACGTCATTAGTACCATGGTCTCTACGTCATCAGCACCATGGTCTCTACGTCATCAGCACCATGGTCTCTACGTCATCAGTACCATGGTCTCTACGTCATTAGTACCATGGTCTCTACGTCATCAGCACCATGGTCTCTACGTCATCAGCACCATGGTCTCTACGTCATCAGTACCATGGTCTCTACGTCATTAGTACCATGGTCTCTACGTCATCAGCACCATGGTCTCTACGTCATTAGTACCATGGTCTCTACGTCATCAGCACCATGGTCTCGACGTCATCAGCACCATGGTCTCTACGTCATTAGTACCATGGTCTCTACGTCATTAGTACCATGGTCTCTACGTCATCAGCACCATGGTCTCTACGTCATTAGTACCATGGTCTCTACGTCATCAGCACCATGGTCTCTACGTCATCAGCACCATGGTCTCTACGTCATCAGCACCATGGTCTCTACGTCATTAGCACCATGGTCTCTACGTCATTAGTACCATGGTCTCTACGTCATTAGTACCATGGTCTCTACGTCATTAGTACCATGGTCTCTACGTCATTAGTACCATGGTCTCTACGTCATTAGTACCATGGTCTCTACGTCATTAGTACCATGGTCTCTACGTCATTAGTACCATGGTCTCTACGTCATCAGCACCATGGTCTCTACGTCATTAGTACCATGGTCTCTACGTCATTAGTACCATGGTCTCTACGTCATTAGTACCATGGTCTCTACGTCATCAGCACCATGGTCTCTACGTCATCAGTACCATGGTCTCTACGTCATTAGTACCATGGTCTCTACGTCATCAGCACCATGGTCTCTACGTCATTAGTACCATGGTCTCTACGTCATTAGTACCATGGTCTCTACGTCATCAGCACCATGGTCTCTACGTCATCAGCACCATGGTCTCTACGTTATCAGCACCATGGTCTCTACCGTCATTAGCACCATGGTCTCTACGTCATTAGTACCATGGTCTCTACGTCATTAGTACCATGGTCTCTACTTCATTAGTACCATGGTCTCTACGTCATCAGCACCATGGTCTCTACGTCATCAGCACCATGGTCTCTACGTCATCAGCCACCATGGTCTCTACGTCATTAGTCACCATGTCTCTACGTCATTAGTACCATGGTCTCTACGTCATTAGTACCATGGTCTCTACGTCATCAGCACCATGGTCTCTACGTCATCAGCACCATGGTCTCTACGTCATTAGTACCATGGTCTCTACGTCATTAGTACCATGGTCTCTACGTCATCAGCACCATGGTCTCTACGTCATCAGCACCATGGTCTCTACGTCATCAGCACCATGGTCTCTACGTCATTAGTACCATGGTCTCTACGTCATTAGTACCATGGTCTCTACGTCATTAGTACCATGGTCTCTACGTCATCAGTACCATGGTCTCTACGTCATTAGCACCATGGTCTCTACGTCATCAGCACCATGGTCTCTACGTCATTAGTACCATGGTCTCTACGTCATTAGCACCATGGTCTCTACGTCATCAGCACCATGGTCTCTACGTCATTAGTACCATGGTCTCTACGTAGGTTGAGGGAAAGTATAAAGTGTTGTGTTTCCTTCTCTTCTCTATTTCAGTTCTTTAACGGTGTTATCAGCTAATGTATTCACTTTTATTCTGTAGTCTTGTCTGATGGTCTTTTATTGCCTTCTGAGGTTTGGGGCATCATTCAGTCCACACGAGGTTAAGATGAAGTACACCAGTGGTTGGAAAAGTGCGAATCCTTTAATATCAGAAACATCTTTAAAAGTAGCAGCATCGTGGTGGAATATTTCCCAAACTATCGGGACAACCTATAGTATGATATGAGCGTATCATGTCGTAGTTTAAACATTAGTCTCCATATAAAGTAGTGCAGCTACATTGTATGAAGTTGAGTGACAGCATCATGATTTCTATCAGAAACATACAACTGTTATTAAATAAAGTACACGAGTAGCTGTAAGTAGTTATGATGGAAGCTCAGGCAGCACGTGTTCTAGAACTACTACAGCTGATGAATTCACCATGACATCTGTTAATGT
>JAVDOI010000056.1:1025000-1041228 GCA_032191485.1 Leptoclinus maculatus | reverse complement strand
GCGACGTGTACGGGGGGCTGGAGCTGTCCCCCTCTGCTGAGTCATCAGGGTCCGAGGCTCCGCCCTCCTCTCCTGATAGGCTGAGGTTGTCCGGTGCGTTATCCTCCTCGCCGCCGAGACCCCCGAGGGAACCTGCAAGAAGAAGAAGAAGAAGAAGAAGAAGAAATGAAGAACCGAAGGCGTACATAGATCAAACCCACGTCTCCTGCTTCCTAAAGAACGACACAATACCAAAGAAGAAGAAATAAAGACCAACATTGCCAACTGGATAGAGACATTATTTATTATTGAACCACCATTTATGTTGCAATATAATAAGAGTATCAGCACTAAAGCAACACGATATCACACGACACATAATAAACTCTTCTTCTTCTCAACTGGACTCGTTCAAACAAGGCTTCCAGAAGTGGACACGTCCAACAGTCTAATCCAGAAGATTAACAGCAAGAAGCCGAGGGGGACCGTAAAGCCAAATTACAGTATACCTAAAAGTGTAGCTAAAAGAGTGATTAGTGCAGGGCTGATCTGTATCAATTACAGTTTCATAATCCCTGCTGACCAGAGTAATTATACAGTACTTCTGATCTATTTGAGCCTGTTTCAAGATTACATCCACACAAAACACACAGCGAGTTAATGTGGATTTAATGTGACTTTTTTGAAATTGCTTCATTAAAATACTCGTATAAGACGAAGACATCCGTGTGCTTTAATGGTGCATTAAGAGCTCTAAACATACGCTCATATGATGGAGGTCCTCTCTATTGTGTTCATGTGTTCATGATGACACGCTCCCCAGAGGACGCTTAATGCACGGTAAGCATTTCTTTTAAGAGGATTAGGAAGCGCTAGAGTGAAGCAGGAATGGTTAATCACTGCCGAGGGAGACAACAACTCTCGCACATGGAAAGTCAAGGAAGGTTTCTTTTGAGTGAAATTAATACCGAGAGAAAACCAGGATTCCTTTTTTCCTTTCCCGCGTTAGACAGGTTGTAAATTAATTTCCATGAGGTTGTGTCGAACCGACGGAGCTAAAGCCGTGACTGGGGGCGTATATATTTACAATACTGGAACAAAAGGAGTCTATAATCTATACAAAGCACACAACAATACCCATGAATAAAGAAGCTTGTAGAAAAAGGGAGAGGCAATTTTTCTAATTCTGTTAATTTCACTTCCAAAGCAATTAAAAGCAGGCAGAGATAATGCTGGGAAACAATCGCCGGCTGACAAAGTGTTTCTGTCTTTGTAAATGAAACATCTTTAGGCTAATTTCAACTTCCACGCCTGCATGGTTCACTCTAATTTCAGATAAAATGAACACAGCTAGATTTGGACCTTCATAAAGAAGAAGTAGAGGAGAAGGAGAGAGAGATCGATCCCGTACACAATATTTTTAGAATGTCGCACGAGCTTTGCTAGATCTAATTTTCCGTATCTATAAGGACATTTTCATACAATTAATTTTCCTTTAATCATAATTGTACAAAGGGACTTCTCTATATAAAATTCCAATTATATTTCCTGTTTAAAATGTGAGTTTGAATTATGATTTCTTTCCTCATTACGGCTCTGGTTTAATGAATCAATCGCTGCATCGCTGCCTTCACACATCAAATGGTGGAAAAGTTTCAGCTCCACTTTCATCCGAGGAGAAACATTCGTCTTCCTGTCTGGGAGAGTCGGCAGGAAGGAGAGCCGGGCGATAAGTGAGGCACATTCTGTTTAAAAGTTAAAGCCTTATTAATTGTTACGCCGTGATATCCACAGGAAAATTGGACTGAACTGGTTTCCAGAGATGTAGAAATAATAGAAAGACATAGCCCACATGAGTATCTCTGTGGGAGGGACACACTTATCCAACAGCACCACTGAGTCTGTGAACTACACACGCAACGCAATTTATTCATGTTTCCAAACTTGAGGGCAAATAAAGTTTGATGAAATTCAGGAGACTCTTCCCATCAGTTCCTGGACAGAGAAGGAGTTCCTTTACAGACGGAGAGCAGGACCAACACAATGAAGGGTTATCAGACTGAGTGAAGAGCAGTCATCACCTTCTAAAGACATCAAGGCATCTTCACTTTGATTGTTTGGTTACATTTCAAGCAATGGTTGCAGCCATAATGGAGAAATGTTGACTGGTATTCATAGAGCCTGACCCGGTCTACACGGATCTCTAAACACATTACTGTGAAGCTGTTTTGAAATGAGGGATTGCTCCTGAAATAAAAAGTCTGTTGGATGGAGGACGAGATGTGCTGCTACAGGAACACTGGAGCTGTGCAGCCGTCTGTCTCGGAGGAGGCAGAACAAAGTGCCAGAGATACTGCTTTATTAACTCTCCGTCCACATCAAACCTGCAGCAAGCAGCTCGCTGATTAAACACAGAGACAACACACATCAAACCCGCGTCTCAACAAGCTGATTAAACGGACGCAAGCCTCGGCGCTCTCACGCTAATAACACATCAGACCTGAAAGAGGAGGAACATTAAAGGAGAGAGGGAGAGGAGGAGGACCCGAGCTACCTGACACAGAGTCACACTGGAGAGGAGCCACTTATTGATCACAGCCGAGGAGATACTTTTAATCAACTTTGCTCTTTAAGCATTTCTTCCTCATGGCTCTTATCACAGCTCCCTCCACCACCAACCCTCACACAGGAGGAAGCGATATCCATCGCTTATATTCTGCCTCAATAATAATCAGCTTCCTCTCCTCGGCCTTTAGGGTTTGAGCCGCTAACGACGGCCCATTGATTACTCTCGGGATGGCCGACTGCAGCGACAGATGTGGAATCCCAGGGACCGATCGACCGCTCCGCACATCTCCACATCTAATGTGGCCGTGATGAAGTTCCCAGGGTGCATCAGTCCTCTGTCCGACACCGACACAACGTACAGTTTGCTTCCAGTGGAAGGACAAACTGTGGAGCCACTGTTATATCTGTCACCTTATTGGGAGAAGTATCTGAAGAAAGGAACACGGTGGAGATGGAGCTAAAGGCCCACTGATGAAAGTAGACTATTGTAGACTGTGATGACCTGAAGCTCATGTACCAACAACGAGACCACTAACCTCTCAATCACAGAGACATTCTTCATCAAACATCTCTTATTACATCACAGAAGCCCGGGCTGATTTAACACCAAAAACCTGAAAATAGATATTAGATACTAGAAATAGATGGAAAACAGAGTTACTTGATACAGTTTCTGTTGATCTGCTAATCAATTCATCAAGAGTCAAAGCACTTCATCAAAGTCACAATATATCAAATATAACACATCTTCAAAATAAAGGTGACGGCAACACAAGCACATGTATTATGTGGTGTATTACACACTGCGTTGTATTTCAATAAGGTAAGAAACAAGGACTACTAGTAACTCAAGAACTATGCAATCCTCAACATGCTGCAGGTTCATGTGAGAGCCATGCCCTCTGTCATGATACATTATGTGAACCATCAACAACATCAAACCATGCACTCTCTTCCACACATCACAACAACAATAAAACATACTCCTTTTAAATGCTTTTATGTGACCACAGCAACTGTGCAAAAAAAAGGTGTCCAGATGATGTTTGCGTCCCAGAGGAACATCTGGATTCCACCTCACAGCAGGTTTGCTGCCGTGCCCGTAAGAAACACATGAAGGGCGGAGTGAGGGGAGGAATGGAGATGCTGAGATGAAGGGGGGACGACCAGAGGGGACGGAAGGAAGGAAATAGGTAGAAAATGTCCATCACAGCCGTCAGGGGAATACATATGTAATGCTAATGCTAATGCTAATGATCCCAGTGCGCTGAGAGAGGGCTTCATGCACTGGAACACAGCAGGACACCAAACATCGAGGGCTGCAGAATGCACCAACGGAACACATCTAAAGAAACGACAGAGCGACAAACTACTGCAGACGTAAGACCTCTAGAAGTCCTTTAATAGGAAGACTGTAAGGGACCGCTGGTGCTATTGAAGACCTTTGAAGGCCTTGAAAAGAATCCAAGGCATTGTTTGACTTTTAGGATCCAGATGCTGTCAGTCTCCATCTCTCCTCTCCTCCCTCTCCTCTCCTCCCTCTCCTCCCTCTCCTCTCCTCCCTCTCCATCTCTCCATCTCTCCTCTCCTCTCCTCTCCTCTCCTCTCCTCCTCTCCTCCCTCTCCATCTCCTCCTCTCCTCCCCTCCCCTCTCCTCCCTCTCCATCTCTCCTCTCCTCCCACTCCTCCTCTCCTCCCTCTCCTCCTCTCCTCCTCTCCTCCCTCTCCTCCTCTCCTCCCTCTCCTCCTCTCCTCCTCTCCTCTCCTCCCACTCCTCCTCTCCTCCTCCTCTCCTCCTCTCCTCCTCTCCTCCCTCTCCTCCTCTCCTCCCTCTCCTCCTCTCCTCCTCTCCTCCTCTCCTCCCTCTCCTCCTCTCCTCCCTCTCCTCCTCTCCTCCTCTCCTCCGTCTCCTCCTCCCTCTCCTCTCCTCCTCCCTCTCCTCTCCTCCTCCCTCTCCTCCTCTCCTCCTCTCCTCCTCTCCTCCCTCTCCTCCTCTCCTCCCTCTCCTCCTCTCCTCCCTCTCCTCCTCCTCTCCTCCTCTCCTCCTCTCCTCCTCTCCTCCTCCCTCTCCTCCTCTCCTCCTCTCCTCCTCTCCTCCCTCCATTCCAACCTGCAGCCTCTCCTTTATATTCTTGCTTCCTCCTCTCTCATTATCTCTCGGTTCCTCCCCCCACCTCTCTTTCTTCTTCTCCGTCCCCTTTCAATATCACTCATGCTCTCTCTCTATCCCTTACCCTCCCTCCCCCTCCCTCCCTCTCCCTCCCCTCCATCCCTTTTTCTTCCCCTTGCCTGTGAAGAAGCGTGGTGACTGGGAGCGTCACTCTGTGTGGATAGCTGGGAGCCGTTGGCGGTTATCGTCTCCTGCAGACTCTCTCTGCCGGTCTGATCTGTCTCCTCTTCATTAAGCAAATACGCCGACGTGGAAATGAAAACATAATAGCTATTTGATTTCCAGCGAGATATTTTGCATATTGGTTCGGAGCTGATAGCGGAATTTCATCAAGTCGTTTTTTTCCCTCTCTCCTTCTCTCTCTCTCTTCCCCCCTCTCCCCGCCACCACCGCCGCTGTGTGCCCCCCCCCCCTCTTTCCCTCCATCCGCATGCTTTAAAAACTGAATTACTGAGCTGGACCGGCTTTCAGAGAGATTTCTTTACATTGCTGGGAAGAGAAAGAGAGAGAGAGAGAGCGAGAGAGAGAGAGAGAAATCTAGTTCCCCTGGAAGACTACTTAACCGATTAAATATCCCCCTATTCCCATCTTTTTTTTCTCCCTCTCCCTTTTTGATAACAAGGAAGAAAATGTGAAGAATTCACAGCGCTTTAGGTTGACTGTACTAATCAGAGATAGCAGTGAGAAAATTAACTCCTTAATGAGCAGAGCCGTCTCCCTGATAAAGGTCCCGGGGAGATGGCGGGGTGGGACACTAGCTGAACCTTGGGAGAGAGACATAGAGACAGACAGGAAGAGGCCGAGGGATGAAGGGATGAAGGAAATAGAATGAGAGACACATTCCCCTCCTCTGAGGAGGAGATATTTGGGCATGAGGAGGGCAGGTGTAGCGTCACGGATACCCACAGTGCCTTGCATCGGCGCTGGCCGTGATGGATGGTCCGGTGGCGGGGTATCCTGCATGCCCCCCCCCCCGGAGGAGGGGATCAGCAGCCTCTTCACAGCGGGCCTATCTGATGGTCCGGCGCCTCTCAGGAGGACTATTCAGCGGCCCGAGTCCACGGAAATAAATCTCCCCGCTGCTGCTTTCCATGTTGGAACAGCGTGTTGCTTCAGACCTGATAGCAGTCCCGCCGTGTTACAGCTGCAGCCCGACAAATACTGTCCACACACACACACACACACACACCTTTGTCCACGGGTTGTGAGGTGAGGAAAGAGGTTCCTGTTAAGAGCTCTGACTTGTTGAAATGCTGAAATGTTCATATAATCAATCATTAGTTCTGTGAGCGTGTAGTTGTTAGTGAATGTTACTCAAACAGCAGGAAGCAGAGCATTTGTTGGGGACTATTTTCAGTGGCGGATGGATACACGTTTGAAGCGCTAACATTCTCACCTGCTAAATGTCTGTTGTTACAAAATAAGCAACCAGAAGACATGGCCTTGAACTCTGTTATATGACTCATGTTGTTCTACAATAATCACATGATCAATGTTTCTAAAGTATAGTTCATCAGTACTTCAACGGAGATATTCAGACACTTGTTGGCCTTTGATTGACATGTTTTATATAACGAATAGGGACAAGCAGCAGAACATGCACCCACAAATAAAGATGAATAATACTAAATCTGTGTTGCAGTAGTGATATTAGTGCTGTTTTAAAAGGTGCTGTTGAACACTGCATAGTTCTTTCCTCTATTGTATTTGTTGCATTGGTTCCTGCAGGATGTGATGCAGACACTGCTTCTAAACATCTGGAACATGTGTGTGTCTTATCTTATTGATACAAAGCACCACGGGGATGTATCAGACAAACACACAGAAGTATATTAATACAGAGGATTGAATCATTGTGTTCAGTCATATCATTGGGGAGAACCTGATCACCATGCAGAGTTCACTGCTACCTGGAACTAATCACCATCACAGACTTAGTTTGGGTCCATTTCAAGTCATTCGAGGATTTCTTCAAGGAACGGCGTGCGCACAAGAAGCAGCGGTGAAAGATAGAGAAGGATCACAGAAGAACACACAGCGCTTCAACAACAGCGTGTCAGAGCGGAACACACCACTCTCATTGTGAGATAACATTTTGGAGATGCTGCATTTCAGCAGATTTCATCACCTTCGACAGAGAGATGGTATCAGCTCGTCACCTCTCTCCAGCTCAGAGTCTGCTCCCGCTATCATCTTTGTTTCTTCTACAGCTCGCTGAGATGTGGCTGTAATGGAGGAATGTCCTGCCAGCGACGGATGACGATAAATACTGTACGCCAATCAACGGGCACCACGGTACGACTGAATGAGCTGCATTATATCCACACTTCTATTTACCTCTACAGCTCACCGTGTGTCGCATCAAGTCTTTCCTCTGGTGTTCTGTTTCACATCCGTTTCTTCTCTGGCAGCACTTCAGACGCACTCACCCTGACAGACTGTTTCATGTTGCTCAAGGACGCCTCACTCCCACATACATCACCGGTTCAACACGGCGCTGTGTTCCTCAGAAAGGCCCGGTGCAGAGTGAACATGTGTGCATTGTGATAAGCATGCACAGGAGCGTGTACAACCAGCATGTCTTCTGTTTCCTATGTTCCGTTACTGCCACCAAGGCACTAAGTGTGTAAATCACAATACAGTACTCCCACCCTCCACTCATGGAGCACATGTTGGACCCTCTTAGATCACAGAACCACAGAACACTGTGTCATATCACAAAGACGTGATATGACACAGTGTTACTAACCCTAACCCTAAAACCAGACCAAGTCCCCTGAGTGGATTAATACAGTTGTGTTGAATTGAATGACAACCCAAACAAGCCCAGAGTGAGTTCAAGGTTTGAACATGAGGTGAACAGATACAGATGCTGTATTGAACAGTATGGAGGCCGGAGTCTTCAACCTCTTCACCACACGTTAGGTCCTTAAACTCTCGTCCCAGCATTTAGTGAATCTGTTGGCTTTCAACACTGATTGTGGTTTATTTGTGTCAATAGGGGCTCCACATGAATCAGATACAACTTCAAGACGTTGCTTTGAATACATGAAACACCATCCATAGACCTCCGTCTGCACATCAAGTGACCCTCCGCACTGAAGGCCATGAAGAAAGATGACATCATCAGACATGGTATGACTGCAGCCTGTCAACTCATCCTCAAACAAGGTTCTTATGTCCCTCAACACAAGCTGCTCCTCACTTTGTGTGCGTTTTGTAATGAAAGCCAGCAACACTTTCCAAAAATAAACTTCACAGGAAACTCAGTTAGGTATGAGCAACATAACCGGGTTAGGTTTATGAATAGATTGTGAAATACTGCGTTAAAGCAACATAACTAATCAGATAAGGTTCAAGTCATCACACAAGTACCGTTAGTACGCCTCCGCATTATCTACAGGACAAATCTGTCAGTCAAAGAACGAGTAGAGGAGAAAAGGGAGTAAGAACAGGTGGTGTTTCAAAAGAGAAAAAGAAAGAAGGAAAGAAAGAGGAGGAGCTTGTAGGGAGGGAGATAGAGAGCTGAGACCCTGGACTATTGAAGCCAGGCATGCAGACGATAAGCCCGGCTGATAAAAGATAGAAAATAGCAGCAGATTTGAACTTTCCCACCGTCCTAAGATCCACGGGGGGAGGAGGGGTTGATTCAACTACTTATTGAATCCCTTCCTATCTCTAACAAGCCCCCCCCCCCCCCCCCCAAAAAAAAAACCCAGCAGCCTTGGCCACGAGTGGAGCGGAGATACAAGGTTGATACATACAAATACACTCACACACAGCAGGGTTCCCACTGCTGAAACATTCCACCATTCTGCTACACACTGTGGTGGACTCACACACACACACACACACACACACACACACACACACACACACACACACACACACACACACACACACAGCATGATCTAATCACATTTGGCCAAATTTTAACAGTTGGTACAACCAAAGGTTTTTGTTTAATGGAGAGGTCTAAGGAAGGTCAAGAAGAACTGGTTGACACACACACACACACACACACACGCACGCACGCACGCACGCACACACACACACACACACACACACACACACACACACACAAGGTCAAACAGCATGTGAAGTCTAACCAGCATCGCTCCATCCTCAAACCATATCAGAGACAGTGTTTCTTTCCATATCTCTGCTGCTCTCCGTTGACAAAGAGACTTGGCCTTCAGTACAATGGTGAGAATTTCACACATGTCTACATCCCGACAGACACACACACACACACACACACACGTCTACATCCCGACAGACACACACACACACACACACACACACACAGGTCTACATCCCGACACACACACACACACACACACACACACACACACGTCTACATCCCGACAGACACACACACACACACACGTCTACATCCCGACAGACACACACACACACACGTCTACATCCCGACAGACACACACACACACAGGTCTACATCCCGACAGACACACACACACACACACACACACACACACAGGTCTCCATCCCGACACACACACACACACAGTTTGGTGAAGTGAGGCTGTTCCTGTAGCCGACATGGTGTTGTCTGTGAAGTGGACTGAAGGTCTGCCCCGCTGACGCTCTGGTGATCTGATTGTTACGTACGTGACTCGGCCACATCTCATATGGAAAAATACACCAATAATGAGAAAACATATATCTGGATGTGCAGTGACTCATTTCACGGTTTTCATTCGGGTTCATGAGCAGACAGATGAAGTCATAGAACACTAGAATGCTTATGTCACAGTGTCTCATATGTCAATGAGTAAAGCTCCTCTAGCGGTCTTTAGCAGTGTGTGTAGGAGCCGTCAGTAGTGGTGTAACGGATCACGGGTCGATCCGTGATCCGTTCGGATCACCCCTCACGGTTCGGATCACTCGTGAACCGCGGATCAATTGAGTATTCTTTTTTTTTCTTTTTTTTTTTACAGTGTAATCCTCATAGTGTGTAATAACGTTTTACTGCTGCTGTTCCTTTTCAAGTAACAAGTCCCCGAATATCAATGCAGAGTGTCAGTGAACAGATATAAAGCATGTGTTCACGTGAACGGAGCAGGTTAAAAGCATTTAACGGCGAATGTCATGGCGAGCGGAGGAACTTCAGAAGCCCCCGGGTCATTTAAGTCACAAGTTTGGGATCATTTTGTCTTCCCTGTAAAGTATAATGACGGATAAGGGTGGTGGACAAAACCGTTACGGTATGTAGGCGTTATTTAAAAAGAAAGACATATGACAAGGAAAAGACTGTGACCGCTTTCACCACGGAGGAGTGATTCATAGTCCGGTGCTGCAGACACGCCCCCTCTGTGAGAGTCACACAGACAGGAGCTGTAGACACGCCCCCTCTGTGAGAGTCACACAGACAGGTGCTGCAGACACGCCCCCTCTGTGAGAGTCACACAGACAGGTGCTGCAGACACGCCCCCTCTGTGAGAGTCACACAGACAGGTGCTGTAGACACGCCCCCTCTGTGAGGGTCACACAGACAGGTGCTGCAGACACGCCCCCTCTGTGAGAGTCACACAGACAGGTGCTGTAGACACGCCCCCTCTGTGAGGGTCACACAGACAGGTGCTGCAGACACGCCCCCTCTGTGAGAGTCACACAGACAGGTGCTGCAGACACGCCCCCTCTGTGAGAGTCACACAGACAGGTGCTGCAGACACGCCCCCTCTGTGAGAGTCACACAGACAGGTGCTGTAGACACGCCCCCTCTGTGAGAGTCACACAGACAGGTGCTGTAGACACGCCCCCTCTGTGAGAGTCACACAGACAGGTGCTGTAGACACGCCCCCTCTGTGAGAGTCACACAGACAGGTGCTGCAGACACGCCCCCTCTGTGAGAGTCACACAGACAGGTGCTGTAGACACGCCCCCTCTGTGAGGGTCACACAGACAGGTGCTGCAGACACGCCCCCTCTGTGAGAGTCACACAGACAGGTGCTGCAGACACGCCCCCTCTGTGAGAGTCACACAGACAGGTGCTGCAGACACGCCCCCTCTGTGAGAGTCACACAGACAGGTGCTGCAGACACGCCCCCTCTGTGAGAGTCACACAGACAGGTGCTGTAGACACGCCCCCTCTGTGAGGGTCACACAGACAGGTGCTGCAGACACGCCCCCTCTGTGAGAGTCACACAGACAGGTGCTGTAGACACGCCCCCTCTGTGAGGGTCACACAGACAGGTGCTGCAGACACGCCCCCTCTGTGAGAGTCACACAGACAGGTGCTGCAGACACGCCCCCTCTGTGAGAGTCACACAGACAGGTGCTGTAGACACGCCCCCTCTGTGAGGGTCACACAGACAGGTGCTGCAGACACGCCCCCTCTGTGAGAGTCACACAGACAGGTGCTGTAGACACGCCCCCTCTGTGAGGGTCACACAGACAGGTGCTGCAGACACGCCCCCTCTGTGAGAGTCACACAGACAGGTGCTGCAGACACGCCCCCTCTGTGAGAGTCACACAGACAGGTGCTGCAGACACGCCCCCTCTGTGAGAGTCACACAGACAGGTGCTGTAGACACGCCCCCTCTGTGAGAGTCACACAGACAGGTGCTGTAGACACGCCCCCTCTGTGAGAGTCACACAGACAGGTGCTGTAGACACGCCCCCTCTGTGAGAGTCACACAGACAGGTGCTGCAGACACGCCCCCTCTGTGAGAGTCACACAGACAGGTGCTGTAGACACGCCCCCTCTGTGAGGGTCACACAGACAGGTGCTGCAGACACGCCCCCTCTGTGAGAGTCACACAGACAGGTGCTGCAGACACGCCCCCTCTGTGAGAGTCACACAGACAGGTGCTGCAGACACGCCCCCTCTGTGAGAGTCACACAGACAGGTGCTGCAGACACGCCCCCTCTGTGAGAGTCACACAGACAGGTGCTGTAGACACGCCCCCTCTGTGAGAGTCACACAGACAGGTGCTGTAGACACGCCCCCTCTGTGAGGGTCACACAGACAGGTGCTGCAGACACGCCCCCTCTGTGAGAGTCACACAGACAGGTGCTGCAGACACGCCCCCTCTGTGAGAGTCACACAGACAGGTGCTGTAGACACACCCCCTCTGTGAGAGTCACACAGACAGGTGCTGTAGACACGCCCCCTCTGTGAGAGTCACACAGACACACACCTGGTGCAGGTGCTGACAGAAGCATCAGAGTGAAGCTAGACAGGCCCAATAGTAACAGTCACTACAGAAAGGTCTACCCTCTCCCCAGACAATGGAGATATTCTCATCTTTTTGAAAATAATGTCACAGTAATGTGAACATTATTGTGTATTTGAATGACATAACCTGACAGGAAGTAAACACAGACCCAAGTTGTTGCCGAGCAGTTCAGTTCAGTTGAAACAGTGGAAGCTAGCTCACTGGCTGTTTCTTTCTTTCAATATTGATCAAAGGATGAGGGTCTCAACTTGGACAACTTCAAATTGGACATCTTCAATATTTTAGTTTTCATGTAAGACTATAGCCCAAAGTTCTTTTCTTTAAGTGTTCTTGAAGTTCTTTAATTAATAAATGGAAAGCAAAGTTATATTTGTCTCCTCACCTTTTCTTTGTTGATCCGAAAAATTATCCGAACCGTGACTCAAGAACCGTGATCCGAACCGAACCGTGAGGTTTGTGATCCGTTGCACCCCTAGCCGTCAGTAAATACAGAACATGTAGAAACTAGTGCTGGGCAAGTTAACGCCTTATTATCGCCTTAACGCATTCATTCATTAACGCCGACTATTATTTAATCGCGCGTTAACGCCGTTTTTTTTATTATTAAGCGACATTTTTAACACAAGAACCGGCAGCGAGCGGTGAACAGCTGTTTGTGTGGCGTCTCTTCCGTCTCTTCCTGTTTCCTTCACCTACACTCCCCTGGGTCCTAAGCCCCTCCATGTACAGCTTCTTATCACCCTCTATGTACCAACGTACATTCATAACAAATACCACACATATTACGGTAATCAGCGTTAAATATGTGTCTGACCAAAATACCAAAACAAGCAAAAAATAAATGATTCATTTAAATTATTGTTTTTAGAGTTTTTAAAGTGTTTTGTTTGTAATATGTATAATAAGCATCATTTAGTTATCGCTACTGAGAATGTAACAAACATAAAAACATGACGTAGATAGGTTTGTAGTGTTCAAGGTGTATATTTAAATATCATCTCTTACACATGAAGATAAAGTTGTGAACACCGGCTGAATATCTATTATCAGAATCATTATAACTGTGTTATAACTGCTACTGTGTAAAGGGAATACTGCTGTTAACAAGAACCTGATGTGTTTAAAGTGTTTGCAAACCAAATGTTATTGCTCTTTTGTTCATATAGCAGTACTTTAAAATAAAAGTGCGCAATACACTACTTTAGAATTCATTATTGAACTTTGAGCATAACAATGAGATTAATCGCAGAAAAATCCTGCGATTAATTGCGATTAAAAATGTTAATCGTTGCCCAGCACTAGTAGAAGTATAAGAACTACTCTTTAGATTGAAGATGTGAGGGGGGTCTGATATAAACTAGCTCTCTGTGTCTCTCCATAATGTTACAAAGCTGTACAGTACAAGGTGCCACTGATCACCACACAGACACACAGACCAGAGGTTCACTGTCTGTGGGTTAACTTGCAATATGACGCATTCAAGCTCCTGTCAACAGAAATGAGTGTTGGGTGAAACTAAATGAAAACCGTATTCTGATGTGTTCAGATGTAATCTTAAACAAACTTAAATGAATCCAGTTCTGTGAAGGAGATGTTTTCACAGGAATATGAAGATATTAGAGATGAACTAGGAGCTGTTTAACACCAGCTTTAAGCACATTATTATAATTCATTAACACTACTGATGACAAGCTTATTTGAACAATTGAATCTAAAACACTATTATGTATATTTCCTAATCATTTGAATTGTGTGTTTTCATGCAAATAACCACTACAGATGATAATAACTTTGTCTGGAGTCTTGTAAACCAGCTGCTACAACAAAACTAAAGGAACTGACACATGATTGGCGTCTCTTGTGTATATCTGCACTATTGATGCTCAGCAAACGTTTCCCAATTAGAAATATGAACCGTTTTAGACGAGCACATCCCTTCCAGGTACTACAAACTATAATTACCTGAGCTGCGTCTGTCATTGGTTAATAACGAGGCTGTGTGTCATCTGCTCATATGCTGCATCAAATGAACAGAGAACAGGAGGATCACATCCAGGAGGATCCAGGAGGATCACATCCAGGAGGATCCAGGAGGATCACATCCGGGAGGATCCAGGAGGATCACATCCGGGAGGATCCAGGAGGATCACATCCAGGAGGATCCAGGAGGATCACATCCGGGAGGATCACATCCAGGAGGATCCAGGAGGATCACATCCGGGTGGATCCAGGAGGATCACATCCGGGAGGATCCAGGAGGATCACATCCGGGAGGATCCAGGAGGATCACATCCGGGAGGATCAGATCCAGGAGGATCACATCCGGGTGGATCCAGGAGGATCACATCCGGGAGGATCCAGGAGGATCACATCCGGGAGGATCCAGGAGGATCACATCCAGGAGGATCCAGGAGGATCACATCCGGGAGGATCACATCCAGGAGGATCCAGGAGGATCACATCCGGGTGGATCCAGGAGGATCACATCCGGGAGGATCCAGGAGGATCACATCCGGGAGGATCCAGGAGGATCACATCCGGGAGGATCAGATCCAGGAGGATCACATCCGGGTGGATCCAGGAGGATCACATCCGGGAGGATCCAGGAGGATCACATCCGGGTGGATCCAGGAGGATCACATCCAGGAGGATCCAGGAGGATCACATCCAGGAGGATCACATCTGGGTGGATCCAGGAGGATCACATCCGGGTGGATCCAGGAGGATCACATCCAGGAGGATCCAGGAGGATCACATCCAGGAGGATCACATCTGGGTGGATCCAGGAGGATCACATCCAGGAGGATCCAGGAGGATCACATCCAGGAGGATCCAGGAGGATCACATCCGGGTGGATCCAGGAGGATCACATCCGGGAGGATCCAGGAGGATCACATCCAGGAGGATCCAGGAGGATCACATCCAGGAGGATCCAGGAGGATCACATCCGGGAGGATCACATCCAGGAGGATCACATCCGGGAGGATCACATCCAGGAGGATCACATCCGGGAGGATCACATCCGGGAGGATCCAGGAGGATCACATCCGGGTGGATCCAGGAGGATCCAGGAGGATCACATCCAGGAGGATCCAGGAGGATCACATCCGGGAGGATCACATCCAGGAGGATCACATCCGGGTGGATCCAGGAGGATCACATCTGGGAGGATCCAGGAGGATCACATCCAGGAGGATCACATCCAGGAGGATCACATCCAGGAGGATCACATCCGGGAGGATCCAGGAGGATCACATCCGGGTGGATCCAGGAGGATCACATCCAGGAGGATCACATCCGGGAGGATCAGATCCAGGAGGATCACATCCAGGAGGATCACATCCGGGTGGATCCAGGAGGATCACATCCAGGAGGATCACATCCGGGAGGATCCAGGAGGATCACATCCAGGAGGATCACATCCGGGAGGATCCAGGAGGATCACATCCGGGAGGATCCAGGAGGATCACATCCGGGTGGATCCAGGAGGATCACATCCAGGAGGATCCAGGAGGATCACATCCGGGTGGATCCAGGAGGATCACATCCAGGAGGATCCAGGAGGATCACATCCGGGAGGATCAGATCCGGGAGGATCCAGGAGGATCACATCCGGGTGGATCCAGGAGGATCACATCCGGGTGGATCCAGGAGGATCACATCCAGGAGGATCCAGGAGGATCACATCCAGGAGGATCAGATCAGGAGGATCAGGGACGTTAACGCCCGATCAGCTCGAAAGACACTTCTCAAAGTGTGTGCAGAGTGTGGGAGAATGTGTGTGAGGTACTTTTTGTGTGGTGTTTGCCTGTGCTGTGCTGTGCTGTGTGTGTGTGTGTGTGTGTGTGTGTGTGTGTGTGTGTGTGTGTGTGTGTGTGTGTGTGTGTGTGTGTGTGTGTGAGATATAATGAGCATGATTGCGATCCCTTCTCCTCGATCTCAACCCTGAATAAAGACGAAAGGCAGATGAGAGATTATGATGGTATGCAGGAGGAAGGAGCGATTGAGAGACTCCCTCGCTCCCCCTCCCTCTCTGAGCCCCCCCCCCCCCCCTCCCCCTCTTTGACATGAACCAGCTCTGCGTTCATGTCACGGCCATGCTGAAGAAAAACATTTTGTGAGCACTGGAGAAAACAAAGATCTCCATCTGATCTGTTTATTATCTATGGAAATGTTTTTCATAAACTAATCTGTACATGCTTCTTCTGTCACTAACTTCTTCCTCTCGTCTGCCTCTGCCTAGTTCCTTCCACTCATCTTCCTCCTTCTTAGATGAAGTAATGCATCCTCCTCCTCTCGTAACGCGGCC
>JAVDOI010000056.1:1002500-1020000 GCA_032191485.1 Leptoclinus maculatus | reverse complement strand
GTGTGTCTGTGTGTGTGTGTGTGTGTCTCTGTGTGTGTGTGTGTGTCTGTTTGTGTGTGTGTGTGTGTGTGTGTCTGTGTGTGTGTGTGTGTGTGTGTGTGTGTGTGTCTGTGTCTGTGTGTGTGTGTGTGTGTGTGTCTGTGTCTCGGTGTGTGTGTCTCTGTGTGTGTGTGTGTGTGTCTCTGGGTGTGTGTGTGTGTGTCTCTGTGTTTGTGTGTGTGTGTGTGTGTGTGTGTGTGTGTGTGTGTGTGTGTGTGTGTGTGTGTGTGTGTGTGTGTGTGTGTGTGTGTGTCTGTGTGTGTGTGTGTGTGTGTGTGTGTGTGTGTGTGTGTCTGTGTCTGTGTGTGTGTGTGTGTCTGTGTCTCGGTGTGTGTGTCTCTGTGTGTGTGTGTGTGTGTCTCTGGGTGTGTGTGTGTGTGTCTCTGTGTGTGTGTGTGTGTGTGTGTGTGTGTGTGTGTGTGTGTGTGTGTGTGTGTGTGTGTGTGTGTGTGTGTGTGTGAGGAGGGGCCCGTCAGTGTCAAACAGTCATTGAAAGGCTTGGCTTGTCTTTCTGTGGTGAATAATGGAAATTGAAGATGAGCTGAAAGTGAAATAAAAGCAGCAGGATGAGAGCGATGGATGAGAGCGATGGATGAGAGCGATGGATGAGAGCGATGGATGAGAGCGATGGATGAGAGCGATGGATGAGAGCGATGGATGAGAGCGATGGATGAGAGCGATGGATGAGAGCGATGGATGAGAGCGATGGATGAGAGCGATGGATGAGAGCGATGGATGAGAGCGATGGATGAGAGGATGGATGAGAGCGATGGATGAGAGCGATGGATGAGAGCGATGGATGAGAGCGATGGATGAGAGCGATGGATGAGAGCGATGGATGAGAGCGATGGATGTCTCTCTGAGGACAGGTAATGTTAATGTTACCCTCTCCAACACACCCACTCAGCTTCTGCCCAGCGTGGCCCTTACATTGAGGGGCCACGCTGGGGAAGTGCTATCTGTTGATGAATAATGAATGACTCCAGGGTTACCTCCTCCTCACTTAACGACGCTGTGGTTTTAGAGTGGTGGAGCTCTCGATCGGTGTCCGTGACAAACTTCCCTCGACTGGAAAGCCGTCATTGTGGAGGTATGTAGGAAACACTAAAAGACATCTTCCTTATCATTATCAACTGATAACTAGGTCTGTCTGGGAGAAAACAATCTTTAGTAACATAAAAGAAACACATATGATGAGTGTCTACCAGTACCAGGCACACACGTGTGGGCTACCTATCAGAAGACACGTGACTCAACAAGCCAATCACATTAATCACCTTCCTGTGTCATCTGCTGGCTCATTACTGTATAGAACCCACGGCGTCACGACTACCTTTGCAAAGGTGCACCGGATTGTTCTCATGAGCCAATCAGAGCAAGCTGGGCTTCTTTTGGGAGGTCTCTTAAAGGGACAGGCGCTGAAACGGAGCGTTTAACACAGACAGACAATATGAGAAGAAGAATAAATATGTTCTCGAGGCAGAAGTAGGAATCTGATAATGAGCATGATATGTTTCCTTTAAATACCAAATGCAACAGCATTGAATGGAGCTTGTTTTAAATGATTAAGCAGTATATATCTAATATAACTGATCTACTCATTTAGACCAGTATCTGTTGGTTTGGTGAAGTTTATTATAGCCAGTCAGTGTCACGCATCATCTCTGTAACTGTTTAAAGCTGCACTCCTAACGTTTCATGTCACAATGGATCAAACGACCATGTGTAGACCATGTGTAGACCATGTGTAGACCATGTGTAGACCATGTGTAGACCATGTGTAGACCATGTGTAGACCATGTGTAGACCATGTGTAGACCATGTGTAGACCATGTGTAGATCATGTGTAGACCATGTGTAGACCCTGTGTAGACCATGTGTAGACCATGTGTAGACCATGTGTAGACCATGTGTAGACCATGTGTAGACCCTGTGTAGACCATGTGTAGACCATGTGTAGACCACGTGTAGACCATGTGTAGACCACGTGTAGACCATGTGTAGACCATGTGTAGACCATGTGTAGAGAACACTTCAGTGCAGTGTACACCTCATCCATCAACAGGAAGCTGTTTGTATGATAACCCCACTCTACTCTACTCTACCTGCCAACACGTGTTTGATGCTTGTTGGCAGGTTGAAAATGTGTCGCTAGTGAAGAAAGTGAAGCATTTACTTGTATTTTTTGTGGCGGAAACATGCAACAATAAAGAAATGCGCCAACACAAGGAGGACGGAAACTGCAAGTCAGCAAATATGGATGTAAACACTACACAGAAACACAGAATACAAATGTTTAATTATAAAGCCTATTATTAGAGGAAGTGAAAACAGCCTGATCATTGCTTGTGCAAAAGATGGACACACCCTTCCCACAGTGGAGCCCCCGATGTCTCCGAGCAAGGCCTCCCCACTCCTAGGAAGCCTGCTCTGTATCTCCTACGTTTGCATAACAGGGAACAGAGAGCAGGTATGCAAAGTGGAGCAGTGACTGAAAGGTCAGCGTGGGTTTACTGAGGTCAGATGCTCAACTGGTCTCACAGGAACACCCGTACACAGACGCAGTGTGTGTGGAGGACAGAAGGACGTCAGTAGAAGTCAATGAATGCATTAATAAATGTATAAAGAAATACAGGAATAAATAAAGAAATGCTTAAATACATGTTTGAATACAGAAATAAATAAAAGTATGAATAAATAAATGCTGAAATAAATAGATTAATGTATAGATGAATAAATACAAGTTGACAATCAAACAGGACATTAACAAATACATATATATATATTTATATACATTACACCTACATTTATTCATTTCTGTGTCTGTATGCTAATGAGGTGGGAGGTCCTAACCTCTGTCTAAAGCAGGATTGGTCACAGGAGTGAGATGTTTCTGGTCCACTACTGCTCTCTTGCACAGTAACGTTGAACTAGACTATCCCAGTGTTGACAACTTGACGACTTTCTCACTAAATCTGGCGACTTTCCAAATCCTCATGGTGACTTTCTTTTGTCAAAGCGACTAGCGACAAATCTAGTGACTTGTTCTGGTGTTGTTGGAGACTTTTCTGTTGTTTTGGAGACTCTGACGTTAAAGCACGTATCATTCTGCAGTTACTGTCCTCAACGAGCAGCGGGTGCTGCCCTGAGCCCCTCCGCCGCCCTAAAGCACTCTCAGGGAGTCAGTCCCACAGCAGACCCACAGCAGACCCACAGCAGACCCACAGCAGACCCACAGCAGACCCACAGCAGACCCACAGCAGACCCACAGCAGACCCACAGCAGACCCACAGCAGACCCACAGCAGACCCACAGCAGACCCACAGCAGACCCACAGCAGACCCACAGCAGACCCACAGCAGACTGGAAGCCATCAGTGCTGCGAGATAGTTGTTGACGTGGTCTACACTCTACAGGGATGATTTGCTATGAATCGGTTGCTTCTGTCTTGCTCCCCTACTTGACCAATCCTGCTTAAGAATGAGGTTCGGACCGCCTACCTCATTAACATACGGACAGAAATACAGAAATCAATAAATGAAGGTGAACAGAAATGTAGAAATAGATTTATTAATGTCTGTCCTGTTTAGGTATCACCTTTTATTTATTTATTTATTCTTTTATTTATTAATTTCTGTATTTATACATTTATTATTGCATTTATTTATTTATACTTAAGACATATTTCGTCCTCCATAAGTGTGTGAATACTATGTTTAAATGAATAAACATTCAAATGACAAAAGAATAAATACTACAAGACCTTCACATATCACACACTATATATCAACTGCAATAATCAAGGACATGACAAAGCACACGGCGTAAATGATCTAAAATAGTTCATTGATGGTTCAAACGTTGCTTAAAGGGACACTCCCCTGACTCTGTGGTTTGTACTACTCAGCATCTGAAAGCAGTTGCATTATGGGTCCTGTGGAGAAGATGACCCTGATGACGTCGTAGTGACGTCATCAGGGTCATCTCAGCGTGGGCTTTAAGACTACACATTCATGTCAGAGGGTGTGCGTTACACAGCAGATGTAGGCGTTTACAGGAGAGAGGCCGAGCTGCCCCGCACTAGGAACTGACCCTTCTTTGTTTCTGTACCCGAGTGAGCCCCCTTATGGACGTGCACCGTCCAATGACTACAGGAGCTACATTCTAAAGAATAAACTGTTTACAACCTGCTTCACAAGATTAGACAGTACTAGGACAAGAGAAGTAACCACGGGTTACAAAACATGTCATTTCATTCATTCATTGTTATCCAGATATTTTAAAGCCGACCTCTTGTGGGGTTTCTCTTGTTGTGTGTACAGTATCAAATATCTTGATGTCTCCAATGAACAGATTAGCACGGCTAGTATTCCCATATTATTTCTCCTAATTCTGGCCCCAAACTCAAGAATAAGGACGGGGGGGGGGGGGGGGGGGGGGGGGGTAAGATGAATGTCCCTGGGAAGGCAGGTTTAGTCAATCAGATGAGTGTCAGCCCTCCAGAGATATTTTAAAGATAATAAGCATTCTGGATATCTCTAGAAGAGTCCTGCCCCTTACAGCAGATAATGGATGGAACACTGCTGAGTGATGTGGAGGCAGCATACACCACACACAAGTTCATCGCTACTGCGGCTGGTATAAGCACTTTGAAGGCAATGGGGCTGTGGTACACACACACACACACACACACACACACACACACACACACACACACACACACACACACACAGGGACACGGTATGGCCACATGATTGCTTGAGTAAGCGAATTAGCCTCAGCGATGGCTGAGGAGGCAATAAGTTGGCAGAAAAGAGGGATAATCTTTTATCTTTCACCCTCCCAAATGATTTCTTAAAGTCTGTATCGCTTCCCTGACAGTTGACGTTCCACTTTTTCCCTCTTTCATTATTTATTTATCTATTTTTGCTTTGTGTGAATTCAGCTAAAATACTTCTAAAGCGCTTAATGGCCCTATCGCCTCCTCAGATCTGCTGCCACATGCTGCCTTTTTCCCCGCTCCCCCCCCCCCCCCCCCCTTTTTTGGAGATATTCTCCGGCCCGGCCCCCGAAGAGCCGGCGCTTTATCAAACCGTCTTGACGAGAATGACACGGCCAATTATTGACAAATTATTCCTTCATAGAATGACAGTAAGACAAGGAGCGGAGTGAGAGAGGGGGGGTGGCAGAGAGACTATTGGCTTGATGAGTGGAACCCACCCCAACGCCCCCCCAACAGGCCTGAGGAGACAGGCGTCTATCTATCAGATTCTATTAAGAGCTCGGCACTTTGGCGAACAAAGCTGCCCGCGCCCCGCCACGCATTAACTGCTATTATACGCTCATGAACTTTGTCACCATCACAATGGTTCGCCCCATTCTCCCGTCTGCACATGTTGAGTCTCCTTTTGTGTGCTTAAGAACTGAGAAGCACATCGTGTGTGTGTGTGTGTGTGTGTGTGTGTGTGTGTGTGTGTGTGTAGGATGTACTATACAAACAGAAACATTTGAAGAAGAGAAAACACTGTTTTTAGTGCGGACTGACTACGCTTCACATTGATCCCTACTGGGAGCTGTCCAGTACAACCAGTCCTTTACTGGCTCATATTCTAGATTTATCTTGTTAACTATAAACACACACAGACACACACTAGTTATTTTGACACACACATTATATGATAAACTCTATTTCTTCCTGTTTGAGTAGCGTTTGCTGAAAAGTGTCCAGCTGTTCCAGTGAAACTCTTCATTCATCGACTTGTTTCTAAAGGTTGTTTGGGGCTGAGAGCCACAGACAGAGTACGGGAATAAGAACTCATTCCAGCGCGCTTGGATGACTGACTGTTGCAGACTTGACACTGTCGCTTTGTGCTTTGTGCTGTCGAATGTGGCGGATCAAGCTTTTTATACAGGACGACTGGTTTACCTAAGAGCTGAGCTCAGGAGCTGAAGATGAGGATGAAGAGGCAGAGAAAGGTCTGACCTACACTACCATTCTTGATGTGTCCTTTAGAATAATGTAAAGCAAGCAGGGCTCAGCAGCAACAGGAAGCAGATGAACCTGAACGAAGAGGAAATGTGTGACGTCCTGGGAGCATGTACTTTGTGTTATTATTATTATTATGTTATTTTATCTCAATTTCTCAAAACACAAGGTGACTAAAAAAGGCTGCTAAATGTGTCTGCTGGTAGTTGGTTGAGCGCTGGGAGGGGAAGGTTTGGAGAACATGAGCAGCAGTTCTCTGACGTCACTCATCCGTCGGCCTCTGTTGGTTTCCAGCTGCAGCCTTGAGAGCAGCCAGACTCTGAGGATCCAGAATAACACGGTTCAGAATGCCGGTCATTGGGCAGCTCCACCGCAGACGCCGCTTTGTTCCCAAGCAGTTTGTAGCTCGAGGGCTCCTCAAAAGTTTCCCCTTTTTCACTCGCATGTCGACCGCTCAGAGGACCAACAGCACCTGGTTTGTTCAAGTGCACACCTACGTCAAATCAAGACGTCCCACGCATTTAAAAATAGCACGGGTGTAAAAAGATATGGCCCACTAATCATCAGTGGACTAACTAGCTAATGCTTTATCAGGCCTTTGTGCCGTTGCTTTTGTGAAGCGCCTCTCTCTTATCGGCCGCATCGTAATCGGGGGACTTTGAGGCCTGACAGCGATGGCTGCGAGATAGAAGCTGTCGATGTGTTCACGGGGACGGACTGACTGCGGAGTTGGCGGATGATGAGAACTTTGATACCGACGCGACACAGTTGGGCCTGCAGGTAACCCTTAAGAAAGGGGGGGGGATCCTGAATAGTGGGGAAAATACCCCATCTGTTAAGCTCTGCTAAATAAAAGGGAATTAAAAAAACAGCCATGAATATTCTGGTGTTTGACAGCTGATCAATGTGTAAATGTGTCCAAAGGTCCAGAATAAGAAATGATTTCATGTTTCTGAGACAAGTAAGGCAAGCTTACGTTTTTATTCATTCTAAAAGGATATTTTCATTGCTATTTTGTGCATAATTGAAAGAAAAAACAAAGGTTTTTTGCTCGGGTTAAAACATCACAACTGACACAGAAGCTCAGCTATTAAAGGTGGAGAAGAAGAAGAAAGTGAGCCCTGTTCCAGGTGCAGAGAAACCCAGCGAAAGAACAGACCTGGTGTGTGTGTGTGTGTGTGCGTGTGTGTGTTTAAAAAAGAAACAACACCCACCAGGGCCTGACCCCTCGACCCACGACTGATGTCAAGACGACCTCCTTTTCCTCCCTCGCTCCCCTCCCCATCACCGCTGCCACCCTTCTCTTCTTCCCCTTTTTCTCCATTTTCCGCCCCCGCCCGCCCCTCCCCATCGCTCCGCTTTGCCAAGTCCACATCGTCGGTAACGAGGGTGTAGTTTCTTAACATTCATCATCGCTGAACTCTGAAACTTTATCAGCTCCGGAGAGCGGCGCCACAGCCCCGGCCCTGGCTTTCTCGGCTCTCAGATAGGGCCGATAACACGCTGATAGATTACAGCAGATTGTTTTACTTCAGGGGACACTACTGCGCTGCTAATACTAATACACAGACAAGAGGACTCGCTGGTGATGGAAGGGGGAGGTGGACGGAAGGGGGGGGGCAAAGAGGCACAAAGAGGTGAGGGCAAGGAAGCCGCGATGAGCCGGAGGAAACTACAGACGATGTCCGATATATCGTTATCCTGCCTTCGCAATCATTTGTGGGAATGCACGCTTGCAAACGTTGTGTGGCGTTTTATGGCACATGAGTTCAAACTAATTAATGATGTGGACCGGAGACACAATAATTAACTGTTGTGATATTCATTAAGTCGATGAAATGTTGATTTGTAAAAAGAAATGTGTAAAACTGTGTGCTTGTTCTTTCTCTCTCTCACACACTCACACACACACACACACACACACACACACACACACACACACACACACACACACACACACACACACACACACACACACACACACACACACACACACACACACACACACACACACACACACACACACACACACACGTGCGGGTAACCTGAGCTAGAGGCAGGGTTGAGGCGGGGGGGGGGGGGGGGGGGGGGTAGCATACCAGGTGACCTACGGTGAAAAAGAGGGTCGAGTGTGAAACACAAGGCTCTCTCTCTCTCTCTCTCTCTCTCTCTCTCTCTCTCTCTCTCTCTCTCTCTCTCTCTCTCTCTCCTCCGTTAGAATAACCTCATAAAATCTAACCTTAGAAAATAAGGAATATAACCTCATAAAATTAAATGAATGGTTTTCAGAGCCTATTTTTACAGGTGTACTTTATAATGATAAAAGGGGGGCGAGCCATTATTGTATGAAATAACTATATGATATCAAGCATGAGCAGTGACTTTAGAAATCTATGAAACATCACCTCTCCATTTTTAATAACATACATTTAACGTATATTTCTAAATAATTGATTTATCTAAATAAACGTGCTAGATGGCTCTTCACCTATGCTCACCTGAAGGTACCTGGCAACACCCACTGTAGATGGAGATGCTAGTTAAGGGGGGTGAGTCCATATCTTTTCACTGAGAAACCTCATAATGATCAAATATATATATATATATATATATATATATATATATATATATATAATGATATAATAATGATGTACTGGAGGACGTTGATTGTTTAGGTGTTTGAAACTGAATAAAAACTTTTGATTATTTAAAGAGAAGCATGCTAAATAAAAGTGTCTTTGAGCAGTAACTTTCTATTTTTACATGTCTCACGAAACATAAAACAGTTGTAGTCATTTTACTATACACATGTTACTCCCTTTTCAAAAAGCTGGCTCAATGTGCCACCTTAAAGATGCAACAAGCAGTAGTGAGTTCATGAAAAGCTCATGGGAGACAAAGAATGAACTCTGTCTCACTCGGGTTTAGGCCAATCCCACTAGACAATCCCACTCTCATTTCCAAAATGAGAGATAACCTGTGTTAGAGCCTTTAGTTTTACCAAGTGTTGTTTAATGTTGGTTATTTACCATTTTTGGGTAGTATGCATTGTTCCATTGCAAGGACCGCAACCATTGGACTGTGTTATATTAATCTTCACTAGGTGTTCAGCTTCACTAGGTGTTCATCTTCACTAGGTGTTCATCTTCACTAGATGCTCAGCTTCACTAGGTGTTCAGCTTCACTAGGTGTTCATCTTCACTAGGTGTTCATCTTCACTAGATGCTCAGCTTCACTAGGTGTTCAGCTTCACTAGGTGTTCATCTTCACTAGGTGTTCAGCTTCACTAGATGTTCATCTTCACTAGATGCTCAGCTTCACTAGATGCTCAGCTTCACTAGGTGTTCAGCTTCACTAGGTGTTCATCTTCACTAGATGTTCATCTTCACTAGATGTTCATCTTCACTAGGTGTTCATCTTCACTAGATGTTCATCTTCACTAGATGCTCAGCTTCACTAGGTGTTCATCTTCACTAGGTGTTCAGCTTCACTAGATGTTCAGCTTCACTAGATGTTCAGCTTCACTAGATGTTCATCTTCACTAGGTGTTCAGCTTCACTAGGTGTTCAGCTTCACTAGATGCTCAGCTTCACTAGATGTTCAGCTTCACTAGATGTTCATCTTCACTAGGTGTTCATCTTCACTAGGTGTTCAGCTTCACTAGATGCTCAGCTTCACTAGATGTTCAGCTTCACTAGGTGTTCAGCTTCACTAGGTGTTCAGCTTCACTAGATGCTCAGCTTCACTAGATGTTCAGCTTCACTAGGTGTTCAGCTTCACTAGGTGTTCATCTTCACTAGATGTTCAGCTTCACTAGGTGTTCATCTTCACTAGGTGTTCATCTTCACTAGATGTTCAGCTTCACTAGGTGTTCATCTTCACTAGGTGTTCATCTTCACTAGATGTTCAGCTTCACTAGGTGTTCAGCTTCACTAGGTGTTCATCTTCACTAGGTGTTCAGCTTCACTAGGTGTTCATCTTCACTAGGTGTTCATCTTCACTAGGTGTTCATCTTCACTAGGTGTTCAGCTTCACTAGGTGTTCATCTTCACTAGGTGTTCATCTTCACTAGGTGTTCATCTTCACTAGGTGTTCAGCTTCACTAGGTGTTCAGCTTCACTAGGTGTTCAGCTTCACTAGGTGTTCATCTTCACTAGGTGTTCATCTTCACTAGATGTTCAGCTTCACTAGGTGTTCATCTTCACTAGGTGTTCATCTTCACTAGATGTTCATCTTCACTAGGTGTTCAGCTTCACTAGGTGTTCAGCTTCACTAGGTGTTCATCTTCACTAGGTGTTCATCTTCACTAGGTGTTCATCTTCACTAGGTGTTCATCTTCACTAGGTGTTCAGCTTCACTAGGTGTTCATCTTCACTAGGTGTTCATCTTCACTAGGTGTTCATCTTCACTAGGTGTTCATCTTCACTAGGTGTTCATCTTCACTAGGTGTTCAGCTTCACTAGGTGTTCATCTTCACTAGATGTTCAGCTTCACTAGGTGTTCAGCTTCACTAGGTGTTCAGCTTCACTAGGTGTTCATCTTCACTAGATGTTCAGCTTCACTAGGTGTTCATCTTCACTAGGTGTTCATCTTCACTAGGTGTTCAGCTTCACTAGGTGTTCATCTTCACTAGGTGTTCATCTTCACTAGGTGTTCAGCTTCACTAGGTGTTCATCTTCACTAGGTGTTCATCTTCACTAGATGTTCAGCTTCACTAGGTGTTCATCTTCACTAGGTGTTCATCTTCACTAGGTGTTCATCTTCACTAGGTGTTCATCTTCACTAGGTGTTCATCTTCACTAGATGTTCAGCTTCACTAGGTGTTAATCTTATAGAATTAATTAAAAGAATAATTAACAGATAAATTGATAGTGAAAATATTCAGTAAGTTTAAATTATCAGCATTGCCATGTTCCATTTTTGTCAATGGCGCCAGCTTCCACTCCACACAACAAAAACCTTGTCTAACATTACCTAACAGTACATCAAATAAATGCCCTGCTAACGCTAACATTAGCTGTTCCGTGACCAAAACATAACAAGTGTATGAAAGATACATTACCATCCTCATCATATCCCATTTATTGGGCGATCTCAAGCTATACAATGTTCTTTATTTGGTTGTTGAAGTAGTCGTAGCGGCCCATTGTTCTAAATTACACACTCTCTGTGTTACTCACAGAATCACATGATTCATTATTATACAGTGATAGTTTTAATCACTTAGAACATTGGATTGTATTGGTCAAACATTTTTTTCCCCATGCAAATGTTCCGTCGAGGTGTGCTAGCAAGAACGTTTAACATCTGTGTTTATAAGGTTCCGTGCAAATTTGTCAAACGGAAATCCATGTTTTTAGTCTGACAGGTCAGGTGGATTTCCAAGTTTGGTCTAGCTTTGAATTAATGAAAGTTATTGTGGAAGCAATACGGACTACTATGCTGAATTATACCAAACACTATACCCATGAGAGGACACACACACACACACACACACACACAATTAGGGATTCAGATGTAAAGTGGGGTCAAGCTGCTGACCCGCCTGTCTTCATGTCTTCTGTTGGGACGGCATCGAACGGCTCCGTGGCACAAAGCAGCCAATCAGGGCGGCCCGTTCCTGCCACCATTGTCGACAACGACGTTTGGGCTCTGTCATTGTGGAAACTCAAACCTGTCCGCTGCCGGTTGATGCCTCTCTATTAGAGACAGATTGAGGACTGAGCTTATCTGGGCCCACCAGAATGTGTGTGTGTGTGTGTGTGTGTGTGTGTGTGTGTGTGTGTGTGTGTGTGTGTGTGTGTGTGTGTGTGTGTGTGTGTGTGTGTGTGTGTGTGTGTGTGTGTGTGTGTGTGTGTGTGTGTGTGTTTAGGGAGACAGAGGGTGTGTGTGTAATGAATTGATGTCAGGGAGGGCATAAAGAGTTAAATGAGGTCTAATCTGCTAATAGCAAGCAACGGCAAGAAATTATCAACGCACAGCTTGCACACAATGCAAAAACCTTAACACACACACACACACACACAAATATCATTACAAAAAACACTTGCAGAGCAAAGAAAAAGTGCATTGTGTATTGGTCCTAATTTTGGCATCAACATGTTATCATCCAAACCCCGTGAATAATCTGCACGGTAATTTCTCTCTTTCTCCCCTTTTTGTTCCTGGCATTTTGGTGCAGCAAGATAAGGGCTCAAAAAACAACAGAAGGGCTCGCAGAGTGGAAAAAAAGACAGATAGATAACATTGATATCAACTCCTACACAACACACTCATTCTCTTATCTGGGCTTTTTATCACAGTTTCGGTTTTTTCTTCTTTCTTTCTGTCTAAGCCTTCCACTCCCCGTTCTTTGTGCACTCAGGACTAAATAAAAAGGAGCACTGCCCTTAAAAAGTAAAGTCAGGTTTTTGGTTTCAAATCAACCTGAAAGCTGATTTTCTGCATCCTCATTCTGGTTGATGTGTAGAATGCAGCAGCAATGAGGCTGTGTGCTGTTAAAGAGATAGAAGCGGTCAGACTGTGGGCTGTACAAATAACTTGTATTCAGATATATGATCTGGTCTGGTGGGAGGGGAGTTGCTTATTAGCATTGGTTGGTAGAAGCAGACTGACACACACACACACACACACACACACACACACACACACACACACACACACACACACACACACACAAAATCTTGTCCTCGTCCAGCAGCCATATTTCTGAGAAGAGGAAAAACTATTTCACACACAGACTTATCGTTGCTCTGTGTCAGACAGAAAAGCCTCTCTGGTCTAATCTATCAAGGTCAGCTAGTGTGGCCCGGACAAACAGCGTGTTGTTCCGTCCCGCTGCTCCCTGCTGGAGAACACAACATCTGACCGACTCACTGGAGGGACGACTGCCGACCCACATGCTGGACATACGATGAGCTGACCAGACGCCTCATGTTCCAACAACGAACGGACTAACGCACCGCGCTCTCTTTTAATTAGACACTAGTGCAGCCTGGTTGGTCTGTGGTGACGTGTTTCTGTCCCTGATGCTTGCTTTTATTATAAAGAGATGGAGTACTTTGATTCACATTGCTACAGCTGATTTTAAATCTTGCCCTATGAGAGGTGTCTGACCTCACTGAGACGTAACGTTCATGATGAAACAATGACTTCCTTCCTTACTGACTGGTGTGCTGATAGGTTTACAGTTACACTTTCTTATTGATAGTGTCAATGTGTGTATTGAACATTTTCCCCCAAGATGGTGGAAACCTAGTGTGCACACGGATGTACGGCAGAGCTTCTCAAGCTATGTGAGGACATTGAGATCCAGAGATCCAGAATGCAACCTGAACAAAGAGTGAATAGAATACATTTAGTGTCCAGATATACACAGAGAGACATTACTGTTGATCTGAGGTCAAACACCATGACAGAGACTCGGAGGTCTGACTTCATTCACTTTCAGTATGGCCGTTACAGTGGTAATCAACCAGTGACCGTGTTCACTGGTGCCTCTCTCACTGGGCAACCATAGACCCATTCGGCTGAAAGTCCCCAGTGAACACGTTGACCCGTTACACTGAAACACCTGCTGCTTCTGAAGCGCTCGTGATCCTGTTTGAATTGTGTAGAACTTGAGCCTGACACATGACACCACCAGACATTGTGATGGCGGTGGCGGTTATACAGTAATTCAGAGTTTAAAGCTAACTCGGCTGATTGGCTGGGACAAAACGCCACTTCTGTTGACGACATGCCCACGCATGTTTTAGATGACGTCGGCTGTAAAAGGGTCTTAGGGAAAGTCAAATGTCACGTCGGTAAACCGAGCGACTCAATTGTCCCATCGGGCTATTGATAGAGGAGTGAGTCTACTCATTACTTAAAGATAATCAAACGGAACAATTAACTCAGTCTTTGTTCTTATTTGATAACCACTAATGAATATAATAGTTTGCATAGTAAAAATGCACTTTGACCGAGTAGATTTTCAGACCCGCTTGCCTGAAGTGAAAACATGCTGAACCCTGATTTGCCATTCATTTGAACCTCATCCAGTGCAATGTAACCCTCAGCAGACGCTCCTGCATCGAGCAGAGGAGGAGTGATGGTGCAGATGGGGAATTTCTCCTCGTGGAGAAGGAGAGAGGAAGAGTTGAGAAAAGGAGGAGGGGGAGGAGGAAGGAGGACAGAAGTTCAGTTGGACAGACGGAGCTGGAGAGCTAAAGATAAGAGAGGGAGGGAGATAGAGGTTGCTTGGTGGTGTGTGTGTGTGTGTGTGTGTGTGTGTGTGTGTGTGTGTGTGTGTTGGGGGGTGATAAAAAGCAAATGGGTTAGAGGATTTGGATGCAGGGAGCATCACCATCAGGGATCTCTCCTGGTATCAAACTGGAGCGATCAGTGATAAAAAATAAAAAAGAGTCAACCTGGAAACGTCTGTAGCTACAGTGGGAGTTCACTGGGCTGCAAATAGGGCTGTCTGCCCCTTCTCTGTCTATCTCCCCATCTCCCCCCCCCCCTCCAGCCACTCTTGTTACCTTTATAATGACCCGTAAAGCCAGCAATACAAGTTTCCTTTATACTCAGGCTGCTGCCGATGGCCCGTTCTGTGCACTGCCTTCAGGATCTGCAAATACAATACACACATCTCCATACTCTCCTCCCAATGGTAAGACCACTACAGAATCTCTCAATCCCCCCCCCTTCTCTCTGCACTTCATCTCCCTCCTCCTCCTCCAAAAAAAAAGCTTCACAAAAGAAAAGAGAAATGAAATGAGGAGAGGGTTTTTCTTCTTTCTGCTGCGCCCCACCCTTTTTCTAGATAGAGAGAGAGGGAGAGAAGAAGAGGAAGAAAAAAAAACATAATTTATCTGTGTATTATCAAGAAAGGCAGACACTTTAATCAGTCAGCTATGAAGTCAGTATTTCCATTCTTATCTGTCGCAGGAGTGGAAATGGAGAGGAGATAGCGTTCTGGGAGCCCATCGGTGGGCAGGAATGATAATGGGGGGGTGGGGGGGTTGAGGGGGTGAGGGAGGGAGGGGGAGGGGGGGAGGCTAGGCTATTGGACCGCTGTGTCAGCGCTATCTGCACCCATTATCAACAGCCTTATCGGCCCTGCCATCAGCCTCGCTGTAATGGGGCCAGTTCAACTTTCCACATTATCATACCGCCAAGACCTGGTTCACCGAGGCTAGGGGTCTGGTTAGAGACAGGGGGGGGGGAGTAAATGGAGAGTATAGTAAAATAAAAACACAAAGAGATTATTTAAAAAGCAGCTGAAGGTAGAGGCGGGGGGGCAGAGTGATGGTACGGTCTAAAGATCAGAACAAACTTTCCAGGAAACATCCCGGCTTCTTGGTTTGACCCGATGCCGCCGTGACATCGCGTCGCACTCTGTTGTTGGTCTACGCTCTGGAGGGGTGTTTACGCTCCGACTTCCTGTCTCCTCAGGCTGTAAAGTTATATTAGAGCCACACGGCCACAATAAAGCTTCATTAATCAGGAAGATCTCATGCAGTTAGTTACTGTGGAACACTCGAGTCGACATGTTGCACAAACGTCTTCTTCAAACAGTCTGAACCAAAACATGGGATGGAAATGAAGGTCCGACGTGGCCTTTTCAGTACTGATGCATTGTGTTGCATTCGGCCATATCATGCCGCAACATTTAGGCCTTCAAATGAATCCGTTTCCAGCAGGATGTTATTCTTAATAAGCAATCAGCAAGTTCTTTGATAATAATGCAGCTTTTCTCTGCTTTACATCTCTGTAAACTGAATATAATAGTTTTGGACATTTAATTCTGCAACCCAGGAGGACTCGGTGGAATCTGACTGTGCATTTCGACAATTTCTTTACATTTTATAGACCTAATGATTAATTAGATACAATTCAAACCATCAGTAGAATAATCGACGCGTACGTGTGACCTGTGAAACCCTCTCCCCTGTCCTGTTGATCTGTTAATCTGTTGGGGACCACTGAGCACAAGCCCTCAGTGCTTCCAGAGGCCTTCACCGGCTCACCGACTGTCTGAATGTCACATTCAAAGTAAAGACTCGTCCTCACCAGCACACTGCGGGACACTATGAGCTATAATTAAGACAGCTCTCATATAATAACTAAGGGGGGGGTCGATTCTTAGATGATCACGATTCTCTCTTCAACGATTATGACTCGATGCAGAAAACTCAATCTGAGATTTTAAACTGAATTCTCAACGTTATGACCGCCTGTAATAATTCAGTGACACCGGGCTGTCCGTTCCTCGCCGCTGCCCCTGTCTTGTTTACGTGCCAAGCTAGGCTACATGCTAGCAGAGTTTTGGTGAGAGTTGATTATTACCCATAACAGGAGGATATGCTGCTTGTATTATGTCTTGGTGAATGAGAGCAGCTCTTTACGTGGAATGACTGAGGACATGCTGAGTTCTGTGTTTGTACTACAGGCTGCTGCTACAGTCTCCAGAGGTTCTCTCTGCACTGATGAAACGTAAGCCTCCAGTTTATACAGCTCTTCTATGTGTTACTAATGATGAATTAATACAAGAGAATGGAAGTCAATTCATCTGTTTCCTTAATTATGAATCATTATGTATGCTGTGTTTTAAAAAACAGCAGATAGTCAGTGAGAAATAAATACATCATGTATAGAACAATGTCATCATTATATAACCTATCATAGTCCTCTGAATCTATAATCATTATATAACCTATCATAGTCCTCTGAATCTATAATCATTATATAACCTATCATAGTCCTCTGAATCTATAATCATTATATAACCTATCATAGTCCTCTGAATCTATAATCATTATATAACCCTATCATAGTCCTCTGAATCTATAATCATTATATAACCTATCATAGTCCTCTGAATCTATAATCATTATATAACCTATCATAGTCCTCTGAATCTATAATCATTATATAACCTATCATAGTCCTCTGAATCTATAATCATTATATAAACTATCATAGTCCTCTGAATCTATAATCATTATATAATCCTATCATAGTCCTCTGAATCTATAATCATTATATAACCTATCATAGTCCTCTGAATCTATAATCATTATATAAACTATCATAGTCCTCTGAATCTATAATCATTATATAACCTATCATAGTCCTCTGAATCTATAATCATTATATAACCTATCATAGTCCTCTGAATCTATAATCATTATATAACCTATCATAGTCCTCTGAATCTATAATCATTATATAATCCTATCATAGTCCTCTGAATCTATAATCATTATATAATCCTATCATAGTCCTCTGAATCTATAATCATTATATAACCTATCATAGTCCTCTGAATCTATAATCATTATATAACCTATCATAGTCCTCTGAATCTATAATCATTATATAACCTATCATAGTCCTCTGAATCTATAATCATTATATAACCTATCACAGTCCTCTGAATCTATAATCATTATATAACCTATCATAGTCCTCTGAATCTATAATCATTAT
>JAVDOI010000056.1:805000-997500 GCA_032191485.1 Leptoclinus maculatus | reverse complement strand
CACACACACACACACACACACACACACACACACACACACACACACACACACGTGACAAAGATTCATTATGAAAAGTAGACTTTCAGCTTCAACCTTTTAAGAACATCATTCTCACAGACTTGTTCAAACTTGATGGTGTATTTAAAGTCAGATGCTATATGAGCATGTGTGTGTGGGTGTGACTGCAGATATGCAACACTCGCACCGAACCAGTACGCTGTCCGACACCCAATCAGTCACCATCTCTCTAATATCTGTCAGTAGAATCAACCATGTGCGAGTCATCCTGCTGATGCTGTTACTTTCCTCCCCCCCCCCCCCCCCCCCTTACTGTTCGCTCTTCAACTTTTTATGCTCTTCAACGGAAAAGACTGTTTAAAAGAAAGAAAAAAAAATCCCCCCCTGGAGATAATCATCAATGAACGCCAAAATTTCCCAACATGTCTGCTCTATCTTACACGGAATCTGGAATGAGTAATACGTGGTATTAATTTTAATTAAATTAATCAATGGCAATGCTTGTTAGGGAGGAGAGACGAGGGGAGGAAAAAGAAGGAAAGGGGGTGGGGGGGAGGGTTGAATGAGTGAGAAAAGATTGAGGGAGAAAAGAAACGCATTCACACCTATCATCTAATTATACGACAACATTAATCCCATTAGGGCTGGAACTGATTGCCAGGGTCCGGACCCGGCTGCTCCTGCCTGGGCCTGTTGTTATTGCGGCGGAGCCTCGGCTCCTGCCTGCTCCAGCCCGATAACAACTCTAATCACGCCTGGACATCGCTATCTGCACCGGAGATCAGGCCCGCGGCTTATCAGAAGTTCACATCTAGCTAAAAGCAGAACAAAGAAGCAGAAAAACACACACACACACACACACACACACACAAGGGAAAGCCACCAAGGCACTGCATGAGTCTTCTGTGTGTGTGTGTGTGTGTGTGTGTGTGTGTGTGTGTGTGTGTGTGTGTGTGTGTGTGTGTGTGTGTGTGTGTGTGTGTGTGTGTGTGTGTACTCGGAATTTAGACATGCTTGTGTGTTTTATGTCACTTTGGCTCACAAAGAATGAATTAATCTCTCAATTGTGGTCCATATAACAACCACGTGACCTGAGCCTCGTCACACTACTGATAACAAAAGCATTCTTTTTAGCTGCAACACTCAGCTGGCACCTCTTCTATAAGCTATGAAGAAGTTCCACCAGTGTTTACGGAAAGAAGAAGAAGAAGAAGAAGTAGAAGTAGAAGTAGAAGTAGAAGAAGAAGAAGAAGAAGAAGAAGAAGAAGAAGAAGAAGAAGAAGAAGAAGAAGAAGAAGAAGAAGAAGAAGAAGAAGAAGAAGTAGAAGAAGAAGAAGAAGAAGAAGAAGAAGAAGAAGAAGAAGAAGAAGAAGAAGAAGAAGAAGAAGAAGAAGAAGAAGAAGAAGTAGAAGAAGAAGAAGAAGAAGAAGAAGGAAAGGTGGAGGTCAGAGTGCTGATTTCCTTGTCTGGCCTCTGCAGGCGTCCCGGTTCGCTGGTAGAAGGAGGCGTATTATTAATGCCGACCTCTGAGCTCCAGGACTGATGTCATAGGAACCAGGCTGTGTCCCTCACACACACACACACACACAATCTGTAGTGTGGATCTGCAGGGTGTTATCTATCTACCATCAGCAGGCCTCCTTATCGGCCCCAAACATCTCTCACAGAGGGGTGGGGGAGCAGCAGAGCTGGCTGGGCTGCCATTAAAAACACACCACAACACATTCATCCAGCAGCTATGTATTCCACACACTTTTTCCCCACTCTTTCTTTCCCACTATCTACCTCTTCTCCTCCGCTTATCGCCACACTTTTTCCCCTGCTCGTCTCTTCTTTTAATTATCCGGAGATCCTCCCCCAGCCAATCGCAAACAAAACCAGCAACAACAGCGCAACAGCGCTGGGAAAATGGCATGCAACAGCCAGATGTAATTACAACGTGCCCTCCATCTCTCCATCTCGCCTTCCATCTGCCCAACCTCCCATCTCTCTCTCTCTCTGCTGCGCTTTCTGCAATATCGGCAGCAGCGATCGCCGCCAAGTTTTATCACGTCTCCCATCTCAACCGCCAAAATATAAGCCCAGGGATCCAGCCTCAGTGGGCCGCCTGGCCGCCTCCTATCTCCCCATCGAGGAGGGGAGCCTTATCGGGCTGAAAGATCGCCAACCGTTGGGAAGGATGACGCACAAAGAGACACAGACAAATATCTATCAGCTACACTAACACCCACTTCTCCTCTTCAGCTGTGGGCCCACAGAAAGCCCTGGACCTAATCCATTGTTGCTGGGGGGAAACATTGAAAAAGATATCCATGCTGTGTTGTCTTACTGTCGCCAGTGTGTGTGTGTGTGTGTGTGTGTGTGTGTGTGTTTCTGGTGTTTCTCAGGTCAGAGAATCAGGGGGAAACACTTTGCTCCTCTAAAGCTGCCCATTGGAACTCATTGTTCATTGTAATTGATAAGTATTGATGATTGATGTGGCCTTCACTTTATTATAACTATATTATATCACTTTTTACCCAAAACAATCAAGTTCAAGTGAATGAGAACGAACGTGTTATTCGTTCTCATTCACCTGAAGGTGATTTTAGTAATGAACTCAAACCAATCCACACCATCAAATACAGTGTAGAAGTGAACCGGTTCCTTTCATTCAGAGCCTCACTTGGTCACAGCAACAAGTGACTAATGGTTAATAGTGGTTAGTTACCCACAACACACTTCTCTACGGAGGCTTGTGAAGACGTTTACTTGTTCCTCTGTAGAAGCTTTACCCACAAACACACACTTTGATTCTTCCATCTACAACAGGGACGTCAAACATACAGGCTACTGTTCATGCAGAAGCCACCAGTAGAACATGGCTTTGTCAAAAAGGAGATTAGTTGACACAGAGGTAAAGGGGAAGCCAGTGTGCCTGGTGTGGTCAATCAGACTCATCGTGATACAAGAACACGAGCACAGAGAAGATGAACGCATTGTTGGAAACAGCCGTCTGTTTTTAGCTCAGTTCATACACAGTGAACCTCTTCTCAATGTACTTGTACTTCTTGTCACTAAAAGAAAGGGAACATTTGAAGTGGCTGTTATATCACGTACTGGTTGTACTGGTCCGGCCCACTTGAGGTCACATGGGGCTGTATGTGTCCAGTGAACTAAAATGAGTAGTAATACCCTGATCTATGGTGTCAAAGCAAAAACACGATGAATGAGCACCCAACGGGGTAAACGATGGGCACGGACTTGTTGCCCTTGAATTTGGTCAGATGATCACAAATTAAATATTGATATATTTTTAAGTGACAGTCTCTTCTTCTCGTCTCCTCCTCCCTTGTAATGTTAAACACTACTCTTCATTAAATGAGTCCATTTCACGCTCACACCCAAACATTAGAGGGCACATATTCAAACGCAACAATGTCTCAAAATCATCGCAACATTGCTCAAAAAAGCCACATTCTCATCTTCCGGGCATCGTTCTAAACCCCGTCCACCTGCTTCACAGTAAATGCCTTCCAGAGGTCGATGCAGTGGAAGACTGAATCTGTTGCAGGACGACTTGAGTTCGCATTTACAGTAAATTCACAAACCAACACGGACTTCATTACAGCAACACATTACAATAACTACACAGCCATCACCTGGCTTTAGCTTCATCAGTAGGAAGCAGTTAGTACAGCTGATGTTCATCATCACTCCACCCGACGACACTGTGACCCGACAAGCAGCGTGCTCCAAACAACATGGTGGACACACTGCACCGGTAGTAGTAGTGGTAGCACCAGCAGCCCGCACCTCTGCTGGACCCCCCCCCCCCCACACACACACACACACCCCAGCTGAACAAAGTCCTTATCACTCCTCACTCTTTCCTATCAAAATGTCTGCCAAATCACAAGAGAGTCACAGGGCTGAGAGCCTGGCTGGCCTCAACCGCAGCAGGGTCCTGGTGCACAGGGAAGCATAGTGGACCAGAAGCACTGATAAAGACGGCCATAACACCCCTGAGACGCACACACACACACACACACTCTCTCTCTCTTTCATACATGCCAAGTCTAGCCTGGGTTTATCGGCCTCGGGGTCTGGGATACATCTCCAGGCCTCGCTGCTGGCTTTACTGTAGGTGCCTGCTGGGAGTTCACAGCTGATAGGCCTCTCTATGGAAACATATGAAAAAACAGGAAGTGACAGACTATATAGACTACTTGCAGAGGCACACCAGAGGACCTCATCAAGACAAATCCTTAATGGCAATCCAGCGGATATAGCTTGGTCGCTAATAGATGGCGTCAATGAGTTCAGTGCTATTCCTACCTATGGAAGAAAGTGAGCGGCTAACAATAACTTAACCACATTAAGACCTCATCGTCATCTGCAAAGAGCAACCAACAACTTTATGTGTCTTAGTCCAGGTTAGCTAGCTAATGCTACAGAGGCCTCTTTCATACAGATATTCCACTAGTGGTATAACACTGCCCTATAATGTTCCATAACAATGGCGTTCAAAAGTGGCATTATACGTATTCAAATGGTGTGCCGCTCACGGTAGAGGACCACCCAGAATGCTACTGTCGACAGTTCTGCCCTTTAGCTAACGCTAACGTTAGCTTCACTGTGTGACTGGAGGTGCACATTCAGAGTAGCGACAAGTTACTCGTTAGCTAAAGTAGCTGATGATATAGAGTGCTGCAGGAGAGAGTCCAAAAACACAGAAATGAGTCAGCAGTTTTGCACTTCTGTAGTTAGCTTAAGAGTTTTGAATGTTTTGTTCAACGTCAGTAAATATCCCCCTCATGAATTATGAAGCTTTTACGCGTCTTAAAAAGAGTGTAAATGAGTGGATAAAGGTCCACTAGAACACTAGTCCTTCGTTAGCTTAGTGCTGGAGACCTGAAGTCATGTGACCGTGGTGGAGCTCCTTTATAGACAACAGGGTCGGAAGCTAACGCTAGTCCGCTAGCCCGAGGCGAGTGGATTTTTGGAGGGACTACCTAAATTATCGTTCTCACTAGTCCTCATGACGAGTGAAATTTGAGAGGCTTTATTCGTTATTTATGTCCGGAAAAAGACTTTCCCGATGAGTAAATGTAACATTCCACTATTCCCCAAATTGTTGAGGATATTAGACTATTTTGTTTCGATTATAATTTTTTTTTACGCAATGTGAAAGGCACTATATTCATGATCAGGCCGGGCCTCTCGTTCAGGTTCACCAGCGGCCCGCCAAAGAAATATAGATGGTGAAGCTGTTATCACTGCAGCACATGAACTAACACCCAATATCTTTTTGTGATCTAACAAAAATACTTCATCTAAAATTAGAACAAATGCCTGCTTTATTCATAGACTGCGTATTGTTTTTGGCACCGAGCGTTCACTTAAACTGCCGTGGTGACGTGCTGTTACTCCCCACGGTGGAATATAGCTACATTTTTAGCCGGATGAAGGACTAGTAAAGATTGCTCAGGACTAGTAGTTTTATGAAGTTATATATATATATATATATATATATATATATATATATATATATATATATATATATATATATGGCACAATCCACTGATTCAAACCTCCTGCAGCTTACTGAGACATGTTGTTCAGCACTAGGTTGCAGGTTGCAGTATGAAGGCAACTTAAAGACATGATCCTTCTTGATCTCCCTTTGACCTCTTGGTCTTAAAGCACACAAGGGAGGTTTGCATCAGATCGTGAAAGTTTGTACGTTTTTCTGGAAGCACACGAAACAGAAAATACTCAATCTGGATATTTGGTCACAAATGTCCACTCATTATTATAATTTATAGCTGTATTTATGTCAGGAGATACTTTACAGCCTCCAAATGTTGCTTTTAGACACCGGCTGTGTGGGAACACAGGGACACAATCACAGATGAGGAGATATTATTATTTGCTCAATGTGATAACAAACTGTCCCGCTGATGTCATGTTTCCACATAGAAACACGCACTTATGTTCCTTTAATCCTTCATCTGCAGAAGGCTACAGTGACATTACACGTAGACTGCTTCTCAGCAGTGCAGGAGAGGAACAACATCATTAATATGCTTCTGTAGCAACTTTGAACAGCAGCGATAAACCTTCACACGTCGTATGAACAGGAAGAGCTCGTGAAGCACGGAGAGCAGCAGTGCCAGGCCAAGAAAAGGCCTTTCAAGCGGCCCCAAGATGCATTATTGAGTTAAAGGGAGAGATGAAAAAAAAGATCCAATTGTGAGCAGCTATCAGCAGAGATCAGCCGGCGGCCTATCGGACGCCCATCTCTGGGAAAAGAGAAGTGAAAAGCCCGGGGGGGGGGGGGGGTGCACCGGCGGCCTCAGACAGAAAACAAATAAAAAAAAGATCCAATTTGAATCTGTATCTGGGCTCACATCGGATCGCTGCTCTATCTGTGTTCACATCGGCTTTTTCAGAGAACACTGACGTTTCCACAACAGAATTAAACAGGAAGCCGCAGCTCGCTGCAGCTGCCCGCGGACAAAGCCTCCTCTGCAGGCGAATAAAGGACAACTTTTATTTGCACATATTCTCGACCAGTCTAGATAGCGACGCTGCCAAAGCGGCGCTTAAACAACTCCGAGGAGCGGTTTAGCACAAGGTGTAGTCTGCGTCAGTCGGAGAACACGCTGAACTGAACTGAACTTCAAGGCTCAGGCTGCTGATGTGATCACAAGAAGAGACCGTGTTCTCCGTGTTCTCGGTGCTGCTCACACAAACGTTCACCACTACTGATTAACTTTGTAGTGAACGCACAGCTCCACAGAAGCGGCGCACCAAACGTGCGCCGCTTCTTCCCAGAGCGCGCGTGGCTCTCCACGCACTGAAACTACTCACAACAACAACAACAACAACTCACGAGAAGAAGAAGAAGAAGAAGAAGAAGACAACACAACACTGAGCAATGAGCTTGTTTCGTCCTTACGTTTTATCTGCCGGGGTTTGCTCTGCTTCCTCCGGGACATGGTGGCTCTTCTCTCCGACCAGGGAGCCCGCTGTGACGGACAGAAGGAGCGGTCTGGTTCTTCTTCTTCTTCTTCTTCTTCTTCTTCTCTCCTCACGGTTTATTGCTGCGACGCGGCGCTCCGATCAGCGACCGGAGAAATCCGCATGACCCGCCTGCACTTTGGTATCTTCTGCCACGACAGCTAGCGTGGGGCCAACCTGTGGCTGAGTCTGCTTACTGGTCACTGTCCTCCCGATTCTCTTCTTCCCCCAAAAACAGCCTTCACCTCACCTTTCTCACCGTTCTCCTGCTTAACGTTATTCCTTTCACCGGGCGAGCCACCGCCGCATTCCCCGGCGCGTCTGTGAGTAAACACAGTGAGCCTGTCTTCACAAACACCGACGCCGATAAATAGTAGCTGTTATCTGCTGTTGTTTTCTGTGAAGTCTCGCCGGTCCGCCCACTTGTCCTCCTGTACCGTCACTGACCCGGGAGACACTTTCAATGGAGCACGAGCGCTACAGCCAACTCCGCTTACTACTGAGGAGACGACGCGCCTCGGACACGCCCCTTACGTCTGACGTATGCACCGCACTCATCTCCTATTGGATCACAACTATTCCACGTACAGCAGCACATTTCTTATCACAATGCAATGAACTGCATATTATACTCGTACCTTTACTGCATGATAATTGAACTACATAAAATACACCACAACATAAATAAATCATTAGTACATTGTCTCAGTATTCTGTAACTAAGAAACTTTAAATATTTAAATACGAATTGTTATATATATATATATATAAACCCATATCGCTGTTTTGTTGTATAATGGAAAAAATAAATAAGGGATATGTTTAATATCTCAGAAAAGTCAAAGTAATTGTCTGTTGCCTTTTTCAGTTGAACTGTTGCTTTGTGTCCCAATCTTTAGTTTGTATGTCTGCTGTCATAAACCTTCCATGTTCTACCCCAAATGAAGAAGAATAGTTCTCAAGAATTCTTTGGCACTCAGAAGTTTTTAGTTTTGTCCAAATCATGATTTTCATGTAGTTTACCTGAGCAGCGTGTCACCCCAAATATCTTGGTATCATTATACAAGATTCTTACTTCATCAAGTGTAAACGACATGGTATTGCTGGGTGCTTTCATTGTACTGTACTTTGGTTCCTGTTGAAATGTGATACAGACATGAGATTAGCCAGGATTTCCTTTTGGCTGACGACAGGCTGCTTTAGTTTCCTGTATGGATGACTCAGATTGAAGCTATCGCTTTAGGTACTGCTCAAAGTGTAAAAGCAGCATTAGATATGATGTATGTTAAGGGTTTGAGGACACACGTGTTAATGGGTTTTTGTGTTTAGATAACATTGTATTTAATATGAACACTAGCTTATGAACAGCAGGGAATATCATCACATACTCCATCAAGATACTGATTAAGCATTTTAATAACTTCATTTCTATATTGCAGGAACATGGTACATTCATCAAGAAAGATATATTTAGTACCTTTTCAGAAATTATTTATATTATTGAAATTTTATTTCTAATATTCATAACATTCAAAAGTTTTAACTCAGTTTGAAGGTTTGTGTACATCCATCGATTGAAATAACAGATATGACAGCACACTATGGAAGATATCCCATATCCTCCATATCAACAGACCACATGACTCAAGGAACCTGGATGAAGACATGAAGTTTCATTTCTTCCAGGGATTTGAACCAGCAACCCTTTGGGTCACACACTTGCTTTTCCAGATGAGCTCCTGCGTTTTGCCACCAACATGGAGAGGAGCTTCTGACCAGCTAGATTCACTGGTGCCATCTAGTGGCAAATCAGGACAGTACCTTACAGAGAGCTTCTTGGTGGGGCACATCACACAGTGCAGGAACATGGAGACCATACCGGCAGGGTTGAGATGATCATAGACTGGGAGGAGAGTCCTCTTTAGAGGACCTACTGGGTGTAGTTAATGACACACCCATGCACGTCGAGAGGGAACCCCGACCTGAAGGGTCTCAGTAAAGTCTTGTTCCACCGTTGGCCTCCAGAGCAGCGTTAGTGCTCCTTGTCATAGATTACACAAGTGTGAGGGACTCTACACGAGTCTTCCTCCAAACGATATTCTTTCATTTGGTGTTTGATGAAAGTAGTTTAAACACGTCACATAAGTGTGCACTTGGGTTGAGATTCTGTGTGACTCTTTGGACCAAAGCATCATTTTCATACACAACCATTCAGTGAGCCCTCATGACTTGTATGAAAGCATCTGCATGCATTATGTTTCCGTACTCATTCATACAGATTTCTTTAATTAGTCTCAACCACATGTGAAGGCACTATCTTTACTGACATGGCAGCCTGTGTATCACTTGTTGGATAACAGTCTTTATTACTTTTCTTTCCAGCATTAGGTAGTGCTTTGGTTTGTTTGGACCATGACATCATACCTTGATGTCAGTCTTACTTGTTTATTTTTATTTTCTAGTGGTCTAGTGGTCGAGATGACAGACAAGGGTCAGGCTGTGTGTATCTTTGGAAATATAATTATTTTAATGGAATCATTCACATTGTGCAACATGAACAAAATAGCATAAAAAAGTCATCTCCTATCAAGAATGACAGATGTGACCAATAGAATGACCTCATTGGTGTGGAATCACTCCTGTCCACATCTCAAGGGTAAGAAAACAACTTTGAGAACTGTTGTTTGCAGGTGAGGTGATGACTCTGCAAGCTTCTCTGAGAAATGTTGTAAAACACATTTACTCAGTCCGGTAGACAGCTCGTAGCAGCTCCGAAACAAATGGTTTGGTATTTGTAGTGCTGACTCACCAGGGGCATGAGGAGCAGGGGAGTGAAGGCCCACAGTTATTTGATTTGATTTCTATAAGCCAATCACATGATCCTCATCATCTGAAGGGGACCGCTGCTCTCAGGCTGGTAGTATTCACTGTGAGTCCATACAGTATGCGTTCAATTGAGATACTCTACTTCCTCATAACACTTCACCTTGAACTGTGACGCTCCCACTCATGTATCTGCTGCACAGAGGATTGTGGGCCAGTAAAGCTTGGTGGCTTGCATTTTATTCACAATGTGAGCGGATGCAGTAGGACATCCTGGTACTGTTGGCATACTGCATTTGACACACTATGTATTGGGACACGCTACATCTTTTTCTGGCATACTAAATAGTACGGCAGTGTGGGTATTGGAACGCACATTGAAGTATCTTGACTACAATTAGTCTGATTGTATGAACTTGAACTGAACTTTATGGATCTGTTAGGTTCGTTCAAGTCAGGTTTTGGACTTTAAGCCCCACGTTTGTTAGCGTGCTTAATGGAACGGGCTCTATGCTAAGAGGGCAGCATAAACACTGTTACAATAATCACAAACAATACAAGCAGACAAATACAACTGTCACACATTACATGGGTTCAACACAGAGCAGGTAAATGAATAAATGTTAGCATCTGGCTGAACTCTTGACAAAGCTGGTTAGAGGTCCAGTGTGTAGGATTTGGTGTCATCTAGAGGTGAGGCTGCAGATTGTAACCATCTCATGCGTCAGTGGGGCCAGAAGGAAGTGAATGTACAGTTAAAGCTGCAGTTTGCAGAGATACAGACGGCTCATTCTAAAGAAAACGAACACACAGTGATTATTATTTTCAGGTCTTTATACACTTAAGAATCCTGATTGTGCATGCTGGCTCACTGACATAGCTTACTGGGACACTTAATGGAACTATTGTTGAAGTGATCCATTTGACCTGTACTTTTCCTATTATGACAAGTCTAAATGTCTTCTGTGAACCAGGTCTATACGATCACATTAGTCTGTTTACAGCAGCAGTGTTGGGGCATCTCTGTTTCACAGAGCAGCAGTAATATGTGCATGAGTGACTCCACCATAAAGCAGAATGAAGATGAATATTCACAATAGCACGACCTCGTTGCTCTCGCCTCAAGTTCACAGAGCTCACCGTGTTTGTTTGGCCTGATGTTCCACGTCGTGTCTCTACTTATAGAAAGTAAACAGTGTGGCCAAACCTGACCTCTAGTGGAAGATTGACAGGATCTGCTCACTGTTTCATTAAGTTGGTGTATTTAATACTGTAGTGGCCATTTGTCGATTAAATCAAAATAAAACAAACAATAATCAAACGCCACTGATGCACCGTGGTCAGTGTTTTACGCAGGCAGAAGAGAGTAGATTGTCCATGCAGGATTCCGATTTTCTTATTTATTTAGTAAAGCAAATAAAACAAGCAAACAAACAAAAGAACAAAGAAAACTCCTGTCGTGCTGTTTCTCCTGTGCTGGTAAAAACTATAAGCCCACCCCGGTGCATGCTGGTCCTATCTGTCTACTCACATATATAGCCACAGGTGCCCACAGTAATTACCCAAACAACAACAAATAATATAACTAAACAAATTACTATTAAAGAGAAAAAGCAATCTTAATATATCAAACATCTAGAATAATTAAACAATACTACTTATTAATTAAATAACAAAATACTAATATAAAATAAATAGCTCCAACATTCCGGCCCCTAATTGTGCATACTATCACAATTATTATTCTCAAACGAGCTATTCCTACAACATACACATGACATGAAATATGATATATCTATGTGCCATAAGTGAATCTTCTGCTTGATACACCTACGACAAAAAAGAATAGAGAGAGAAATAGAAGTAGGCAAAGATAGAGGTGGAGAAAACATCAGTCCATGATGCTAGACTGCCGCTTCCAATAGCAGACAGAGCTTCGTCACAGGCCTCTCCAGAATGCTGGTCCTGGTTTGAAGTCGCACAGAGCGCACCAGCCCCTTTGCATCTGGTCTTGCATCCAAAACTTTCCCCATCATCCAAGATCCTCTTGGAGCTGTGGAGTCCGCAACAAGGACAATGTCTCCGATAGTAAGGCTTCTTCTTGGCCTTGTCCATTTTTGTCTCTCTTGCATCATAGGTAGGTACTCAGAGATCCATCTCTTCCAGAAGAGTTCAGCCATGTACTGTATTTGCTTCCACCTTTTCCTGATGTATAGATCACTTTGATCAAATAGTCCTGGTGGCATGATTGATTTGCCCTTTAACATTAGAATGTGGTTTGGTGTGAGAGCTTCGAGGTCATCTGGGTCATCTGAGACTTTTGTGATGGGTCTGTCATTTACAATTGCTTCAACCTCACAGAAAATGGTCTGGAGCCCTTCATCGTCCAGAATTTGCTGTTGAAGAACTGAGGTAAGAACACCTTTCACTGAACGAATCAAGCGCTCCCAGATGCCGCCTTGATGGGAAGCTGCTGGTGTGTTAAAGTTCCATTTTATGCCATCCTGGACCAAAGCCCTTTGAATTTTGCCATGATTCAGAACAGCCAGACTTTCCTTCAGCTCTCGGTTGGCTCCAACAAAGTTTGTGCCATTATCAGACCTGATAGTGGAAACTGCACCTCTTCTACAGATGAACCTCCGTACAGCATTTATACAGGAGTCTGTGTCCAGTGTATATGCCACTTCCAAGTGCACAGCACGACTGGTAAAACAGGTGAAAAGCACTCCATATCTCTTAAGAAGACTTCTTCCTCTTTTAACGTTGATGGGCCCAAAATAGTCGACTCCAACATTTGTAAAAGGAGCTTTATCAGGCAACACTCTCTCCTCTGGCAAGTCTGCCATCTTCTGTTCACCAAGCTTTCCTCTGTTACGTCTACAAACAACACAGTCAGATATGACTTTCCTGGCAGCAGAGTTTGCATTAATGATCCAGTACTTTTGCCGTGACCTTGACAGCATGTGATTTCTTCCTGCATGTCCCAGCTGATGATGGATATGGCGCAAAATCAGCGTGGATACATGCAGGTCTTTGGACAAAATGACTGGATGTTTGGATTCTGCTGGCAGTGCTGCTTTACTCAGCCGACCACCAACTCTGAGGATTTCACCATCCATTACTGGGTCCAGTTTGTACAGCGGACTTTCTTTGGGGATGTTTTTAAAGCAACCTTTCAGTGAGGCAATTTCAGCTTTGAACTTGTGTCGTTGTACATATTGAATGATTGACTTCTCTGCTTTAGCAAGATCTTCAGGTGTTAGGCTTTGTCCTTTGAGTGTGGCTTTAAAGCTTTGAACTTTTCTTTCCACTTCATGCTCCTGATTCTTCAGATTATCCTTTCTGAGGCCTACAGAAGCACAAAACTCCTTTCTCTTCTGTCCCAGTAACAGGAGAAGTTCCTTGACCTTCAGAAACCAAGCCACAGATGTTTTTAGTCTAATCCAAGATGAAAAATAATAGATCAGGTGGTTGGTGGTATTTTCCAAATCCTTGATGATAGCATTCACCATTAAGTCCCTTTTGACCTCTGGGTCATCTGCAGAAATCACATCAAGATCCATATCCAGTTTAGGCCACTCCTTCTTTGACTTATAGAGAAACTCAGGTCCATTTATCCATCTCCTGCCTTTCAGGAAATCCTCAGCTCTCATTCCTCTTGATGCTTCATCTGCTGGATTCTCCTTGGAACCCACATATCTCCACTGATCCACATCTGCTGCTTCTCTGATGAAAGAGGTTCTGTTTGCCACAAAAGTGTGGAATCGTCTAGTTTCACTAGAGATATATTTAAGGACTGTTGTGCTGTCCGTCCAGAAGACTGACTTCTCCAGCTTGAGTTGCAACTCCTTCCGAAGCATTTTATCCACACGAACGGCAAGAACTGCGGCTGTGAGTTCCAGTCGAGGAATTGTAGTCTGCTTTAGTGGAGCAACTCTGGCCTTTCCCAAGAGAAATGCAACATGTACTTTGTGATCCGTTTCCAATCTCACGTAAGACACAGTTCCATAGCCAATTTGACTGGCATCAGAAAAGTGGTGAAGTTGTGCTGTAGCAGGTTCTCCAAAGTCTCTGGGTTTAATACAGCGGTCCACTTTGAACTCAGACATCCTTTGCAGGTCCTCAAGCCAATTAGACCATTGCTCAGAGAAAGAGTGGGGAATAGCGTCATCCCACCCCAGGTTTCTCCTACAAAGCTCCTGCAGTAACAGCTTGGCTGGCATACTGAATGGGGCTAGAAATCCCAAAGGGTCATAAAGTGAGCTGACCACTGACAAAATGCCTCTTCCGGTGTTTGGCTGTTCTCGTAATGATGTCCTGAACTTGAACTTGTCAGTTTCAATGCACCACTGTAGTCCTAGTGCTCGCTCCATTGGAAGTTGGTCTGTATCCAAATCCAGTTCCACCATTTCTTTTGATCTTTTGTCCTCAGCGATTGACAGCAGCACTGTGCGGCTGTTGCTGATCCATCTTGAAAGATTGAATCCTCCTTTATGACAGAGAGCATTCAAATCTTTGATCATTTGCAGTGCCTCCTCCTCTGACGCCATGGATTTCAGGCAGTCATCCACATAAAAATTATGTTTGACTGTACTTATCACTTCCGGAGGGAAATGTTGGACATTATCATCTGCTGTTCTCCTCAAAGCATAATTTGCACAACTTGGTGAGGATACAGCTCCGAACAGATGTACTTTCATCCGATACTCCAGTGGAGACAGTGCAGTGTCACCATCAGACCACCAGAGGAAGCGTAGAAAGTTGATGTGCTTTTCTGAGACATGAACTTGATGAAACATGGCTTGGATGTCGGCCATTACTGCAACGGGCTCTTGCCTAAATCGGACGAGGACTCCAATAAGAGTGTTAGTAAGATCAGGTCCCTGCAAGAGCTGGCAGTTCAGTGATGTCCCTTTAAAAGTTGCTCCACAATCAAAAACAACTCTCAGTTTGCCTTTTCTGGGATGATAGACTCCATGATGAGGGATATACCACACCTTTCCATCACTTTGTTCAAGTTGATCAGCAGGTATCATCTCAGCATATCCTTGAGTTATCATGTTGTTTAGGAATGTGGTGTATTCCTCCTTAAATGGAACATTCTTGACACATTTTCTTTTCAGGCTTCGGAGGCGCTGTTCTGCAACACAGCGATTGTTAGGCAAGACAGAATTATCCTGTCTGAAAGGTAAGTCAATACAGTAATGGTCTCCAGTTACTACTGTTGTATTGCTCATAACATCCATGAACTTGATGTCTTCTCTGGACATTTCAATCTGCTCTTCTGATGATCTCTCATTAAAGTCATGGTTATACTGTTTAACCAGCATTCCTTGCAGATGTTCCACAGATATTCGGTTGGCTGTTACAGCAGGGCAGCCACTCTTACTCCTACTGCTTCCACCGCGAAGTGGACCATTAATGTCCCAACCAACTCTGGTTCTGACCGCATAAGGTCCATCATCCTGGCTGTTTATCAGCTCCCAAGGCTCCATCACTTTTGGAGCGTCAGTTCCAATTAGTAGCTCCACACCTGCATCAATGTCGTGGAGCTTAACATCCTTGATATAAGACCATTGATCAAGATCCTCCTCTCGTGGGACGTTGAGTGTAGAAACAGGCATGCTCTTTTGAGTTAAAACATCAGGTAACTCAATGAAATCATTTGTACTCATACCAGACACTTCAAGACCTGACAGAATATGTGCATTTACAATCTTCTTTTGACTCATTGTTCTCAGCAGAATACTAGTCTTTTTACCCCTCAAGTTACATTTTCTTGCCAAGTTCTCTGTACAGAATGTGCCGGAACTCCCTGGATCCAAAAAGGCATATGTCTGCACCGTTTTGTCACCCCTCTGGCTCTTGACTTTGACTGCGACAATCGAAAAGATGGAATTATCTTCATAACCAGCCCCAATATGGCCGCAGGTCTGAGACATTGTGGTTGAGACACTTGGAGGGCTCACAGACTGTTGGGCTTGTTGAAAGGTTGTTCTTTTATCTTGCCACTCTATGTGAAGGACTCCTGGGTGCTTTTGGTGACACACATTGCAATCCAAGCGACTCCTGCAGTCTTTGCTTGTGTGGCCTACTTTCAGGCAACCAAAACAAATACCCTTTTCCTTGATGAAGTTTATTTTATCACGATGTCCTTTCACTTTAAACTGTGAGCATTTATCCAATGAGTGACAACTTTGTGTACAAAACAGACAGTTGTGAAGAGAGGAAGTCTTTGTCTTGTTTCCTGTGTACTGAGTGATGACTCCTTCTTTTACTGCAGTAACATTGGTGGCAAAGCTGCTTCCCTTTTTCCTTTGCTTCAAGTGACTAACGTTGGGGACCTTCAAGTTGGTGAGTTGTGAGTCCTGAATGTTGCCAAAAAGGCATCTGAGGCAATTCTGACTTGTTTTTCAATAAAGGCAACAAGATCATTAAACAGTGCTCTCCGGTCACTTCGCTCTTGCAGATCACAAGCAACATTTCTCCACCGTTCCCTTAATTTATAAGGAAGTTTCAAGATGATGCTCCTCATATTAGATGGTAAGTCCAGTTCCTTCATATGCATCATTTGCTCCGTTAGATTTGAGCATCCTCGAAGAAACAGGGAAAATGATTGCAATGCTTTAAGATCTTCACTTTTAACAGGCGTCCAGCTGAGAATCTTTTCCATATACGCAGATGCAATTTTGTATTCGTTTCCAAAGTGCTCTGCTAGAAGCTTCTTGGCTCTGTGGTATCCCTGATCTGAAGGTAGATGTTGACAACTGCACACCAAGTCTCTTGGCTGCCCCCTGGTGTATTGTTCGAGAAAGTGTAAACAGTCACTCCAATTAGTTGTCTTCTCCTCCACTCCATTTTCAAAAGCTCTGATGAAAGACCTGTACTGAAGAGGGTCTCCATCAAACACAGGAATATTTCTTACAGGAAGGACAGAGCACAGATTTTGCTGGACTAGTAGAGCAGCAATGTCATTTTGTTTTTGCATAACATTTACAATGTCATTCTGATGGGGTTGAGGTTGCACAAGACCTGCTTGATTTTCATTCACAGTTTGTGTCGCTTGAACTGGAGCATTAGTCTTTAATAGCATCTCATCAATTTGTGTTTTTGACCTTTGTTTAGGCCTTGTGGTTGCGGCATGGGATCAGACACAGAAACAACATCCATTTTAACTGGAACAAAGGTGTAAGCATGGGGATTTAATTGTCTTGCTTCTTTAGGATTGTTCCTTTCAAAATAAGAGTTCATTCCGTCCGAACATTTTGAGCCACACTGGGATGAATTCATTTCCAAGACATGAAGCTTTGCATTTGTAGCTGCCAATTCCGTTTCAAGTTCCAATTGTTCCTTTTCTCTTTCCAACTTTTCCTTTTCTCTCTCCAACTTTACCTCTTGAGCTTCTATTGCATGTTTCCTTTTTAGAGCAGCAACACGCTCCATCAGAGCTGCCTTGTCGGCCTTAGCTCTAATGCGTGCAGATGATGTTGATGAAATCCGTGATAGCTGGGAATGTGTCTTTACAGAGCTCACCTTTACACTTGACACGTTAGAAGCACTATCTTCAGGGTTTATTTCATCTGCAACACTTCGATCGTGGAGAGAGTCTTCATTTGGCTGCACATATGGGTGACCCATTTCAGACAGCCAGTCTTTTACTTTTTCAGTGAAGTCACAGAACATTGTCATTTTTTCTTTGAAGTACTGATTTTGCCTTGTAACTTCATCTTGAGGTAAAGGTAAGTTCACAAAAGATACATGCATGTAATTTGCGTCTTGGGAACACTTGATGAACATAGAAAGCTCAGCATTCACTAAATTTACATTTTCATTTGATGTCATTAATTCACTTATGCTTCTCATAAACCTTTTGGCTTGTTTACATTTTGCAGTCCTTTTTTGCTGGTACATTTCCGTGTAGAACTCCAAGCCTTTAGAAGTCAATGTAATGTTTCTTTTTGCTGACGGCGTTTCAACATCCTTCACATGAACGTCAGACATTTTGAACGCTTCTTCTAAACTGCTTGTCGCACATCAATCAAATCCGTCATCGGACCTAAATGCAGGTAAAGTGCAGCAAAAAACAGCCACGGTGCTTACAGGCCGATCAGGTCCATTTCATTACACAAACACACACTGAAGTCTGGTTTTTAATCAATGAAAGCCGCTGATAGTGGTGCGCGGGTGTTGCGCAATGTTAATTTGCAGCGATTCAACGCCGTCAGATTTCACAAACATCCAGAAGCACGTACAGCACTGTGAATACAGACTTTAAACTCCACTCGTTTCACCGTCTTCCTATACGGCAGTCGTATCACGTACCAGTTTCTTCTGAGAAGTTTCAGCGCTTTGTTGGTCTGGGCCAAAGCAGCTGTCCCGCTGACGCTGAATCCAAAAGAGTGATGAATGAAACAATCTGAATCACTGAATCAAGCATCCACTACCGGTCATAACAGCGTTAATCACAATCTGATTTATTTGCTAGTTTGGTTCTTTGCAGGGTTTTGTCATAACTGTGTTGCCACATCACCCTGACTTTAGCAAAGCTAAGAAGCCTGTTTGGTGAAAGCGGTCCATGTAATTGACTTGCTAGCTAAATTGGTTCAAAACCCAAATATGGCCAAAATCCAAAAGTTTGAATACGTATCATTTTCATTCTGACTGGACTGAGAATATATTTTTGGTTGTAATTTGAACCAGGCAACGATAGCTTCTTATTGCATCAGTAACATTTTTGCCAAACACAAGAAAGAAACGCTGTACCCGGAGCCGCTAAAGAGCTGAGGGGGAAAATGCAGCGTCAATCCAAAATTGCGGACACTGAACGTGCTTGTTGTAGCCACTGACATGCTGAGATTAGAAGTGTCTGACAACATTATGGAAAGAACCCTACAGAGACATGAAACATTCTTCTTGTATGTGTCCACGTCCTGCTCGAGGAGAAGTCTCATGGTGGAATCTGAATACTGGGCAGCAACAGGTCTCACTCTGTGGTCTTCAGGTCACAGGACCCCACAAGAACCTCATCAGTCTCCCGAGCTTCACATCCTTGCAGCAGCAGCAGGTTCACCCTCCTCCTCCTGTTTCCTCTCTCTCTCTCTCTCTCTCTCTCTCTTTAAGTTGTAGCTCTTCATCCGTTTACTCTGCCTCAAATGAACACGAGCAGCTGTTGAATCCAAAGACCTCATCTACATTGTTGGAGTAATCTTAATATTCAGCCATAATCTTAATATTCATGACATATTAAATCAATGAAATTAATATTTTAGTTAACACTAAGCTCAATTTCTGCACTGCAACACAACAAATTCTGTTTCCACCGGTAACACGTCACCTCGTGAGACTTCTCCTTGAGGCTCTTTCCATCAGTCTGAGCCTGTCACGGCAAAAAACAGGACTTTTAGTGGCTGTAAATGGCACGATGGCGGCTAATGCTACCCAGTGCTCACTAGGAGGAGACAGGCGTAGAACACACAGACCTGCCACACACAGCTAAGATACTAAATGCGAGGCAGAGGTACATTTCTGGTCAAATCAAAGATTTCCTTAAACTTTGAAAACATGCAGGACATTCCTGACAGATCTCTTTGACTGCTGAATGAACTTCATTTAGAGCTGCAGGGTAAGGATGAACTAGCATGTAACCAATAAGATCAGTTCGGTAAACACATTTAAAATCAAGCTGCAGCTGCTTCCTGTATTTAAGAAGCGCATGACTTTGCGTTCATTGAGTCCATTGTGAGCCGTCTGTGTTCTCCATCAGGTACTGATGTGGATGACTCTTCCTCAGTATCACGGTTCCCCCGGACACATCTGCTGCTGAGAGCTGAGATTCTCACTCTGCTAGATGACATTGATATCCAGGGCAACACCTGATAAGAATGGAGAGTTCTGGAACTGATGGAACAAAAGTATCCCAACCTCAGAAGATGTGCCTTGAACTTTGATCATACCTTTTATCATTTCTTGATATTTCTTCTGTTTATTGAATGCAAATTAAATATGCATGTATGCATCAGTAATACAGCTCCCTGCTTCTATCTACTGGAGTCAATACATTATCTTTGTACGGAGGTAAATAAATAGATCTAATAGAGTCGTGAATGATCTTCTCCTTACAATGACCTCAGTGCAGCCTTCGACACGATGATCATCGTTTACTTCTTGACCGTCTGTCCTGGGCCTGGCTTTGTTGTGGTCACAAAGTCATCGTGTTTCCTTTAATAATACTACATCAATATTTCCTGATGTGAAATATGGAACACTACGAGGCTCTGTACTTGTTCCTCTAGCAAAGCACACGCAGATTAAAAACCTCAGTCCTGAATCTGAAGGAGGGTCAACTGAAGTGTTGAACATGCCTTGAGTTGCTATTGCCAAGCAAGTCAAATGTGCTGTGACAACTTCACGTGTTTATATTTATGTTTCAACAGACCTCTGGGAACGGTTGACCTAGTTAGGTAGAAAATAGAAGCTGAAGTTAGCTAGCAAGCCTGATGCTAGTGCATTCATGTACGTTTTGCATTAGGGGCCCGTACAGAAGACGTTAAAGGCTTTTTTCTATTTCAGACACACTAGAGCAGGGGTCTCCAACGCTTCTCAGGCCAAGGACCCCCAAACTGATGGAGCAGGGACCCCCGACTAGATATATTGTATAACATTGTGTTTTATATTAAACTGGGCCTAGTGCCATGTATAAACATACCTCTTTATTATGCATTCAATACTAAGCTATTCAAATAATACACAGGTGTCACGGGGCATGATGGAGGACTCAAACGCAGACCAGACCAGAATAGAGTGAAGTGGGAATTTAATGAAAACTTTAAACAAAACAGGAAACTTACAGGAACACAGGGAATTCACGGACAAGACAAGAGACGAAGGGGGAAATCCAGCAGGAACGAGACGGGTCAGGCAGACGGGAGAACCGTGAACCGGACGAGCAGGAACAGGCGGGTAAACATGAAGCAATGATCTGTCAGTGAGTGACTGAGAGGCAGGGGTTTATATAGTGGCTGTAACAGGTGAGGGGAGTTGAGCTGATGAGGGAGTGCTGATTAGTGATACGAGGCAGGTGAAGGGAGGCTGACAGGTAGAGTGAGGAGGGTGTGGAGCTACACAAAGACAGACAGAACACAGGAGGCAAAGCCTAATTGTGACAACAGGTTCATATATTCATGTTTTTATTTTAAACGTGAAGGTCCAGTGAGTAGGGTGGCCGTGCCACTGCCATTTATAAACATACCTTGTCAGCTGATACCAATGCCAATATCAACATTGTCTGTCAATTGCATGATAATCATGCATACAAGCTATTCAAATTGATGTTTTTATTTTAAACATAAATGTGGAAACATAAATGAGTGATTGCCTATTAGTGCCACTGCCATGCATAAACATACCTGTTATCTTGCATACAATACTGAACTATTAAAATAATGGACACATTCATGTTTGGGAAAAAGAAATCATCCAAAAATTTCGCGGACCCCCTGCAGTACCTCCGCGGACCCCCTAGGGGTCGCGGACCCCCTGTTGAAGACCTCTGCACTAGAGGGAAACTCAACTTTACTTTTTGCAATTTTTCATCATATTCTGATTGAAATATCTTCTATGGAAACATATTGCTTTGTAGTGTGCTGGGTAACCTTGTCTTTGTGCCTGATGTTGCCTGATGTTGCCTGATGTTGCCTGATGTTCCCTGATGTTGCCTGATGTTGCCTGATGTTGCCTGATGTTCCCTGATGTTGGCTGATGTTGCCTGATGTTCCCTGATGTTCCCTTTTGTTCCCTGATGTTGCCTGATGTTCCCTGATGTTCCCTGATGTTGCCTGATGTTGCCTGATGTTCCCTGATGTTCCCTGATGTTGCCTGATGTTCCCTGATGTTGCCTGATGTTCCCTGATGTTGCCTGATGTTCCCTGATGTTGCCTGATGTTGCCTGATGTTGCCTGATGTTGCCTGATGTTCCCTGATGTTCCCTGATGTTCCCTGATGTTCCCTTTTGTTCCCTGATGTTGCCTGATGTTCCCTGATGTTCCCTGATGTTGCCTGATGTTGCCTGATGTTCCCTGATGTTCCCTGATGTTGCCTGATGTTGCCTGATGTTGCCTGATGTTCCCTGATGTTGCCTGATGTTCCCTGATGTTGCCTGATGTTGCCTGATGTTCCCTGATGTTGCCTTATGTTGCCTTATGTTGCCTGATGTTCCCTGATGTTCCCTGATGTTCCCTGATGTTCCCCTTTGTTCCCTGATGTTGCCTGATGTTCCCTGATGTTGCCTGATGTTGCCTGATGTTCCCTGATGTTCCCTGATGTTGCCTGATGTTCCCTGATGTTGCCTGATGTTGCCTGATGTTCCCTGATGTTGCCTGGTGTTGCCTGATGTTGCCTGATGTTCCCTGATGTTGCCTGATGTTGCCTGATGTTCCCTGATGTTGCCTGATGTTGCCTGATGTTCCCTGATGTTCCCTTTTGTTCCCTGATGTTGCCTGATGTTCCCTGATGTTCCCTGATGTTCCCTGATGTTGCCTGATGTTGCCTGATGTTCCCTGATGTTGCCTGATGTTCCCTGATGTTCCCTGATGTTGCCTGATGTTCCCCGATGTTGCCTGATGTTCCCTGATGTTGCCTGATGTTGCCTGATGTTCCCTGATGTTGCCTGATGTTCCCTGATGTTCCCTGATGTTCCCTGATGTTGCCTGATGTTGCCTGATGTTCCCTGATGTTGCCTGATGTTGCCTGATGTTCCCTGATGTTCCCTTTTGTTCCCTGATGTTGCCTGATGTTCCCTGATGTTCCCTGATGTTCCCTGATGTTGCCTGATGTTGCCTGATGTTCCCTGATGTTGCCTGATGTTCCCTGATGTTCCCTGATGTTGCCTGATGTTCCCTGATGTTCCCTGATGTTCCCTGATGTTGCCTGATGTTCCCTGATGTTCCCTGATGTTGCCTGATGTTCCCTGATGTTGCCTGATGTTCCCTGATGTTGCCTGATGTTCCCTGGTGTTGCCTGGTGTTCCCTGATGTTGCCTGATGTTCCCTGATGTTGCCTGATGTTCCCTGATGTTGCCTGATGTTGCCTGATGTTCCCTGATGTTGCCTGATGTTGCCTGATGTTGCCTGATGTTCCCTGATGTTGCCTGATGTTCCCTTTTGTTCCCTGATGTTGCCTGATGTTCCCTGATGTTCCCTGATGTTGCCTGATGTTGCCTGATGTTGCCTGATGTTCCCTGATGTTGCCTGATGTTCCCTGATGTTGCCTGATGTTGCCTGATGTTCCCTGATGTTGCCTGATGTTGCCTGATGTTGCCTGATGTTCCCTGATGTTGGCTGATGTTGCCTGATGTTCCCTGATGTTCCCTTTTGTTCCCTGATGTTGCCTGATGTTCCCTGATGTTGCCTGATGTTGCCTGATGTTCCCTGATGTTCCCTGATGTTGCCTGATGTTGCCTGATGTTCCCTGATGTTGCCTGATGTTGCCTGATGTTGCCTGATGTTCCCTGATGTTGCCTGATGTTGCCTGATGTTGCCTGATGTTCCCTGATGTTGCCTGATGTTCCCTGATGTTGCCTGATGTTGCCTGATGTTCCCTGATGTTCCCTTTTGTTCCCTGATGTTGCCTGATGTTCCCTGATGTTCCCTGATGTTGCCTGATGTTCCCTGATGTTCCCTGATGTTGCCTGATGTTCCCTGATGTTGCCTGATGTTCCCTGATGTTCCCTGGTGTTGCCTGGTGTTCCCTGATGTTGCCTGATGTTCCCTGATGTTGCCTGATGTTCCCTGATGTTGCCTGATGTTGCCTGATGTTGCCTGATGTTGCCTGATGTTCCCTGATGTTGGCTGATGTTGCCTGATGTTCCCTGATGTTCCCTTTTGTTCCCTGATGTTGCCTGATGTTCCCTGATGTTCCCTGATGTTGCCTGATGTTGCCTGATGTTCCCTGATGTTCCCTGATGTTGCCTGATGTTCCCTGATGTTGCCTGATGTTCCCTGATGTTGCCTGATGTTGCCTGATGTTGCCTGATGTTGCCTGATGTTGCCTGATGTTGCCTGATGTTGCCTGATGTTCCCTGATGTTCCCTGATCAACAGGGAACAAACCATATGCACATGTGTGCGTTCAACGTGGACTTTCAGATTGTAAGTGGGGCCTGATGGCCAGGGCCCCTAGAAGCATCTCCTTGGTAAAGTGTTAATGGTGCGAGGGTGTACACGTCTTGCTAGCTAAAGAGGGGCTGGTGTTGTACTTACCTTAACGTTACCACAGTAATGATGACTCATGTGGATTTTTGTCCTCTCTGCCAGCGCAGTGTCTCACCTCTCTCACTCACGCACAGTGTGAGAGTATAGTTATATACAGTATATATATATTAATATGATATATCTATGGTAAGTTTGGATTGCATCATCACATTTGCCACTGTTCATAGGCCTACATAATGGAGATATAATAACAATATAGATAGACAGTAATTCTCAAGCACATTTGCAGGCAAGATTCATCACTTCCTGCTCTCCATCTGAATTTCACACGGTGCAACAGTGTAATGAAGGCCCTCTCCGTTACAAGCATTGCTTTAAAGAGCACCGATGTATGGTTCCTGGAGATACCATGTATTAACTAGTAGAGGGGTGGTAGTAAAGTGGAATTCCCTGTTGGGGCTTTAGATCTCTATTGGGATGTGTAACAACCATAGAGATCATGCAGATGTTAGGAATGTATTTGAATGTCTTCATGGTGTAGGTCATTGTGTTGTCAGGTGAGGGGCACAGTTACCTACACCGTAGTGGGGTTGAGGTCCTCGTCAGTGGCAGACTATATAAGGTTGCCAGATTGAATCGCTGCCAGGACCACATGCTGCCCGTGGTCCACTGTGTAATAAGATGACTGTCATGTATGTGATCATTGTTGGTGAAATAAACACCTAACCTCTGTGTCAGTCCTCCTGCTTCCAAAGTCCAGCCGCTATGTGGTCCTCCTAACAAACCCTTTCAAACAAGCCACAGTGTGATAGGATCAATCCACGGGTTAGAGTGCAACAATGTGGCTCATTATAGTTCTTGGACAACGGTGAAGCTTTATTTTACAGAGGAAGAGGATCAGGCTTTGGATACACATCATTCATTGTTTGTCCAACACTGTGAAGGACAAAGTGCGAGAAGAATGTCATCCAGCTGTCAAAATATCCAGGGCACTGCTTAGCTGTTGGGTTCATACAGCAGCAGGAGTCTGCAGAGCAAGCACAAGTTAGAGATCTCTCAACCAACCAGCGATGTGTTTGACAGTAGTACTTTTGAAACACATCATACTGTCTGAAGTAGTGAAGCAGCAGAATGTGAGCAGGCATTGTCTGAGTCAAATATAAAAACATGATACTCTGTTTAATCCAATACTTTTGTTGTTAGCGCCTCTCAAAAGAAGACATGGTCTTGTGTTTAGTTTATCTTAAAGTATAAAGTATTTGAGATAATGTGGTGTACAGTATTGAGCTGCAGCGGTCAAAGAGCAGCAGTCCACAGTTCGTCTTGTGGTGCATTAGAGGTTAAATCAATAGAGATGATACTGTTATTGTTGAGCTGCTTTGTGATGTTTGAGTTTGAAAGTGCATGCACTCACTTAATGTTTGGATATCTTCACAGTTTGAAATGGGTGTGTGTGGGGGGTGGGGGGGTGGGGGGGGGGGGGTACTAGAGGGCAGGAGCAGAGGGCTTTGTCTCTGAAAGCACACCGTAGTTCTCTCTGTGTTTTCCTGGAGCCCGGTCAGGATGAGGACGGCTCTGTTGGTTGTTTATCTCCTTCCTGTGCTGACAGCGATAGCACAGCCTGCCCCAGGTAAGAGAAGACTCTGTTACCTCTCGTTAGGACACTGTGACAACTGCTCAGCTTCATTCTACTACTTTTCTAATACCCTGTCAAACAATCTATGAACACAAATAAATAACAGAGAAGAAGAGACAATATTGACATTTGGCTAAATGGACCCATGTTTCCAGCAGCTACCAATAACTTGATCAGTGTGTGAGTTGGTTTTTTGGGGCTTTTGAAAGGCTTTTCTAAAACAATAACTGGATTAAGGGATTTACAAACCCAACAAGTAATCCCTGAATTGAGACTGCAGTTTGGTGTTGTTGTTGTTGTTATAATCACCTACATGCGTGTTACATCACTTCAGTCCACAGGGAGGAGGTTTGGTGGGTCTAGAAACACAGAACTCTCACCTCGGTGACCGCTGTTTGTGTCCCGAGTGAAACCAGAAGTCAGCGTTGATTTATTGTTCACGTAACAAAACCTCCGTACGCTGGAATTTAGTAGCAAAAAAAAAAAAGAACAAAACAAATTTCCCTAAGATATCATAGAAATCTTTGTTTGAGGGTCAGCAAGCACAGCATGCTTTGGGAAACGTCTGTCCATGATGTCAAATGAACGTTGATTGTAACCTTGCACAAACATCGCTATGGCTTGTATCTTCAGCAGGGAGCGATGACCCTGTGGTCGCTCTGGAAAATGGCCGAATCAGAGGGCAATACGTGACGGTGAAAGGCACGGAGAGGAGGGTGAAGCAATACCTGGGGCTCCCGTTTTCCCGCCCCCCCGTAGGGCCCCTCCGCTTGGCTGCTCCCCAGGATACAGAGCCCTGGGAGGGGGAGAGAGACTGCACTCACCAGCCTCCCATGTAAGACTGGGCGACCACTAAATCATCATTCTGAGGAGCTTTATTTTCTCTGTGGATGACACTCACTTCTCTCTCTTTCTATTTCAGGTGCATCCAAGATCCAGAACTAGTTGTGAGCGTTTCTAGGACCATGTCAATGCAATATACCCCACCAGAGCTCTCAGAGGACTGTCTGTACCTGAACGTATACACTCCAGCTGAGGCAACGAGAGGGGACAAAGTGCCGGTGGGTTAAACAGACAGCATGTATATAGAGGCGTGGACAAAACAACAGAATCAGTCGTGACACTTCATCTACTTCTAGTAGAAGTCTCAACTGCTTGTATCTCTGTTCCTTAACTGACTGTTCAACAGCTTTCATCTCTTACTCTTCAGCTGACAGTTCCCAATATTTCATCGATTACACTTCAACATGTATTTCGGGCCTACATTCAAGTGCTTACAGTGCTCTCATGTAGCTTGCAGTGTTTAATGGACACGCCTTCAGAGACTCCAAACATATTCATCTCAGTTGATAATGGGCCTGCCTGTGTAGTCTTTTATTTATATATATATATAACGGTTGTAGTCCGACTGTACTTCCTGTGTGGAGAGCTGTGACCAGCAGCCTGCTGTCTCGTGTGTCAGGTGATGGTGTGGATCCACGGAGGAGGTCTGTCAATGGGTGCAGCTTCTCAGTATGACGGCGCTCCATTGGCTGCGTATGAAAACATAGTGATGGTTATTATTCAGTATCGCCTCGGCATCCTGGGATTCCTGAGGTAAGTTTGTGTTGCTCGTATCCATAGTATCACAGTGGCTGTTTTCCAGACTTTTCTCTGTGAAATGATTCTCTAAGAAGACAACGTTTTCCTGTTTCAAAGCACTGGAGACGAGCACGCTCAGGGCAACTGGGGTTTCTTGGACCAGCTAGCAGCACTGAGATGGGTGCAGGAAAATATCGAGGCCTTTGGCGGCGATCCACAAACTGTCACAGTGGCTGGAGAATCTGCAGGAGGCATCAGTGCATCAATACTGGTAAGAAAAGAAACATGTTAGTTACATTTACACATTTCTAACATGCGTAGGTGAGCCATACCAGAGCTAATTACTGAGTGCACCTTGATCATGTTAATGCACATGTGTCATTCCTTATGAACAGACTCTGTCTCCACAAGCAACAGGACTGTTTCAGAGGGCCATCTTTCAAAGTGGAGTAGCAACACTTGGGACCTACACTACAAGACATCCTTTGGGTCACGCCAAGGTACTGTCATATGTACACTGAGCAGATTAGCATGTTTTGAACATATACTTGTACCAACAGTACTTACAGCTGTATTCTTTTTTTACTTTTGGGCCACTTGGTGAATTAAGACAAAACACAACATATTATATTATATTATGACATATTATATTATATTATGACATATTATATTATATTATGACATATTATATTATATTATGACATATTATATTATATTATGACATATTATATTATATTATGACATATATTATATTATGACATATTATATTATATTATGACATATTATATTATATTATGACATATTATATTATATTATGACATATTATATTATATTATGACATATATTATATTATGACATATTATATTATATTATGACATATTATATTATATTATGACATATTATATTATATTATGACATATTATATTATATTATGACATATTATATTATATTATGACATATTATATTATATTATGACATATTATATTATGACATATTATATTATATTATGACATATTATAACCTGATAGAGTTGTCATGGCAAAGATGTTAGTAAACAGTTTAAATATCTACCAGACTTAAAGCAATGTAAGATTGTAATTAAAGTCTTGTTTGTGTCCACCTGATGAATGTAAATACATCTTGTATTCTCCTTTTAGCTCCGTTTGGTCTCTTTAGCTGTTAAAGTTCACTAGTCACTAACGTAGTCAGTCTGCTGTTTGCTGCTGGGCCCCGTTCCTCGTACGTCGCTAACTGAGTTAGCCGGATCATTTTGAGGATAAGATTACATCAGTCAGGCCTTTCGGTTCCACGAAGCAATTTTGGCAAAATCACCATAGCAACACATCCATAAGCGTGAACCTGCTCCAGAGCAGCTCACTGAAGGAGGATGGATAAGTTCACCACTCCCCCGGGAACATGTCAGCTCCCTTCATCATCCCATTGATGAAGGAGCGATATTAGTTAGATTAGTGTTTTATAGGAGAGAGTTCTTCGCAAGGGCGTAGGTTTGGTCTCAGCATTGGTAGGGAGGGACAGTGCCAGCCCCCCCCCCCCTCCATATGAGAAAAACTTAGTTGATATTATGTTGAACAGGCTAACTTTATTAAAATATATTAACATTTGTGTAACTTGGAACTGATTTAAACATAATAACAGTAATAAAACCTTAGTTTAAATACAAAACAGTATTTTGCACCAAATAAATAATAATAATAAATAATTAAATAAAAAACGTTCTGCTAAAATACCAATATACAGTAACAGTATATTCTATATCCAAAATATATATAAAAAACTTTTCCCAGTTGTGCAGCCAAAAAAGAAAAAAAAAAAAAAAAAGAAAAAAGAAATCTATTCTGCAGCACTTAATAGGTTATAAATAAAGTGCTTTCCTCCTTTATGCAATTATTAGTAGTGCTGGGCAATGATTACAACGTTCAATAATGAATTCAAAAGTAGTGTATTGCGCACTTTTATTTTGAAAGTACTGCTATATGAACAAAAGGGCAATAACATTTAGTTTGCAAACACTTATTAAAACAAACCAGGTTCTTGTTAACAGCAGTATTCCCTTTACACAGTAGAGTTCTATCTGTGTTGTTATATCTGTAATGTGTGTCTTGTGTCTTCATGACAGTCAGAGCAGGTGAATGCAGCTCTACTGTTCATCAATATAATGCTGTAACTCAGAGGTGATGATGGTTACCCAGCGATCAAAGAATAAAGACACTTTACGCACAATTTAGGTGTATTTCCCCTTTAACTCACGAGATGCAGGCAGCATGTTTTATACTTAATGTGAATATAATTCATACTTTGTTGGCATCTTATTCTGAAAACCGGATGTTCTTCTGAAGAAACCGGATGTTGTCTCACGTTAATCTTTCCGCTAACTTTCAAAGTCCTTCGCTCGCTCCCGATCTGTGCCGTTTGAATGCGTTTACCGTGAGTTTCAGCATATAGGTGCACTAACATGTAAGTGTCTGCTGAGTGGACCACGGAGATCTGAGTGTCTGCTGACTTTACCTCAGCGATGTCCAGTAGTCTCCATTCCTCCACCGCTGCCAGTGAGCAACGGACTTTCAAAATAATAAAAACGCGCTATAAAATAATTGTCGGCGTTAATTAATGAATGCGTTAACGCGATAATAACGCGTTAACTTGCCCAGCACTAATGATAATATGAATGAGTTTGCAAATATATTGTGCAAAATATTTTTTTCTAACAGGCAATTCAAATTAACAAAATATTGGTGGGGACAATTGTGTCTTTCCCAAACTTTGGTCGTGACTAGTCCCTATGGACCCTATGCAAACCTACGCCCTTGGTTCTTTGAGATCGGTAAGCAACACGTTTTGATCGTCTGTTCTACGTTCATTCGATGAAATGAAAATACGTAAATGTCCGTATTTTAACGGTAAAACAGACTAAAACGTACACGGACCGAGATCGCTAAGATCCGTTATCACATCACGATGACTTCCTATACGAGCGCTATCGATTCTGAAGACAAGGAATCATTGATGAACAAAACCTTCTGGAGTCATACATTGTGAACACACAGCCGAGCATTGAGCGTCTCACAGACTGGATCAGAGCCGTGAGCTGTGAGCGAGTGGTACATTATTGTACAGTGTGGGCGATGCCGCTGCATGCCGTGCTGTTGGTAAAGTTTATTTGGTGCTTAAGAAACTTCTGGATGTGTTCAATACATTACCGTGGCACATATTGTATGGACTCACCATTCTGAATCATGTTTGTGTGCTTAGGTTTGACTTGCTCCCATGTCCTCTTGATGGTTAAACTACATGGGGCTTGAAAGCACTCATCATGATATGACAGTGTTATTAGTACACCATAGCATATCATTACTGTACTCATGATAAGAATAGAGAGAATCACACACAAGTTCTTTTCACTTCTTCAATTGATTGAATGTCTGATTATGAATAATATACATACTGATCCATACACAGATTCACACACGTATTCAAACTCCTAGTTCTATATGGTGATCTACACATACATGTATATACACATGTATAGTATGATACATAAGCGCATACAGTACATATATCCTCATAAGTATCTATTGATTCGTATCAATTAGATACTCTTTGGGCTTGTTTTATCTACTTATTCTGAAAGAGTTGAGATCATTATTTTCTCTATAAGATCTCATTGATGATGCATTCCATTAAGCCTACTGCCGCACATTTAAAGACATATAATCTGATTGATTGGGGTGATGAGGCACTTAAAATGAGCCGATACATTTCCCAACACTTACGATTTAACTTGTCTGATATTTTATATTATATATATATTTCTCAGCGGTGGCGGTGTTAGATTTAGTCATGATTATGGTCTTGACTTCCTCATAAGCGTTCATGATCATCTCCAGCTCGCCAGCGGAGAACAAAGACGCTCTTTCTTTTACTTTATTCACTATTGTACTGTTAGAAGATCATGGTTTCGGTGATCGACGCTTCCCCCCTTTGAAGTAAGACGGGCACGCCCAATTATCCTGATGACTGAGGTCTGGTTCAACTTAACGAGACTGTTTGAGCGCTGATCAGCCTTTGAGGAACCGAGATAGCCTGACTTCAATCATCTCGGTCATTTAAGCTGCTAATAGGACATTTGATCGACTTAGTTGAACCACGTACGAAGAATAGGGCCCAGGACAGGTAGTGTACAGTGGGTTCATCAGAACCTATCAGAGGTTGATGAGAGCAGAGTTCTGTGCCAGAAAAGAAAAAGATCCAGAATAGACTAAGAAGCTCTGTAGAGCTGAAGGGGATAACCATTTGATGTATTATTGATGTTAATATAAACGTTTAAACGTTAAACAGAATGAACATTTGTAAAGTAGAGGTTCAGAGGCTTGAACATTGTCACTACCAACTACCAAACCCCATTAATACTGTGGCTCCTTAGTGCAATGGCCAATAAATAAAGTATATTCTGTTAGCAACTTCCACACGTACCAGAGTAAAATAAGTACGGATTTTCACTTTGTCTAGAGAATTATTGTATCAGGATACATGTGCATGTACTTATGTATTCATGTTTTTTGATGGATCTCTTCCTTATACCTAGATTGTTGCCAACCTTACTGGATGCGACCGCAGCAGCACAGAGGAGCTGGTCCAGTGTATAAAGGGGACAAGTAAAGAAGAGCTGGTTGATGCAACTAAAAAGGTACATGGTCTCGTGAAGATGTGCGAGCAGATGGAGCTCTGATTTGATCGTGTGTTTCATTGCATTTCCTGGATCTTTCTGTCGTTAGTCAGATTAGGAGGCCAACACTTTACAATGGATTACTGAACATAACACCAACAATTATATATTTTATGAAGAAACCAGCTGAAATATCAGCTGGTTTATCACAGAGGGGAACAGACTAATAGAAACCTCACACAAAATGAAATTCTAATTGTGTCAATGTTCTGTGTAAAATGACAGATCTGAATTGGAAGTGTTGTCCTTAAGTGGAGCCACCAGATGGCAGCCTGTTCACAGCCTGTTCACAGCCTGTTCACAGCCTGTTCACAGCCTGTGAAAGCTTGGCTCACGTTCATCCACTGTGCCGTGTTCAATAGCAGTAAGTAGTGTCCTGTGTTTAGATGAGAATCTACCTGGGAGCCGTGGTGGACGGAGTGTTTCTCACTGACACAGCTGAGGAGCTGCTCAAGAGGAAAGAAGTGTTGAGGGTTCCAGTGCTGATGGGAATAACCAACCATGAGTTTGGATGGATCCTGCCTCAGGTCACACAGCAGTCTATTCACACATAATACACTTAACACAAGTCCAGCACGTATTAGTACTTCATATTGAACTGAAGCATTGTCCCATCTCAGAGCTTCGCCCCTCCTGGCTGGGAGAACGGCATGAACAGAGAGTCTGTGCTGGGAGTGATGGACATGTTCAATCCTACTGGGGTAAGATGTATGAGCGCTGATGCTGCTGTTTGATGATCGATTGATTTTAATTGAAGCCGGGAGTTGTTTTTTATATTCATATTTATTTTATGTGACATTTTTTAAGTTAACAGTTTATATTGAATTTCAGTTTTTTTAAATTTTCATTACTATTACTTTTTATTTGCCCCTTAAATATATAATTAAACTATTCATTCAAAACAAGATGGTGGTATCAATAGCAACGGTTTAATTCAATGTTTTAAACTGAATTCATCACTCACGGGGCGACTTGAGCCAAGCAGGTTGCAAACACTGATGTGCATAAACAGTCTGTGTCTCAAACTGTAGGCCACGGGACCAGGTTTCGGTATCTGGCGCGTTCTGGTTTCTGGTTGTAGTCCGACTAATCACGTTGGAGCAGCCCGAGATGAAAGGCAGGCTGTGTGGAGAGCTAAGCAGAACTCGTTGGCTGATGATGACTTTAGATTTCTATTGGTCTAAAATGAGCTTGTAAACTTGTGAAACAATCCAGTCTCTCATCACACTGTAAACACTGAGCAGCGCAGTCTTAGCCCGGATGTCCGCGGCTATACCGGGAACCCCGGAAATATAGCCCCTAACCCCAAAAGGCTCATCTGTCGTCAGACCCGTAGCTGATGGGTTTCCAGCCTGTGCAACACAAATACATACAAATAAGTCATTCACACACAGAGAACCATCCAAAAATACAAAAGATGATCATTTAAAGAAAAGGGTGAAATGCTCACAGTGGTGGCCGTCCATGATCATCAGTGTCTCATACTGCAAAGACACTTCACTGGAATTTATTCTTTCATTTGTTTTTCATGCAAGTGATTCAAAACACATTCCTGATGTCATCGCTTAAAGGTCTATTCCAGACATCAGACAATCCCCTCAATGCACAATGTGTACGTGTGAAGTGTAACAACTAAAGGTCATTGAAAAGCTCTTTCTCAGTATATGTGTACTGATGTTTCCTCGTGTCAGACGTAGCTCAGTGAAGCTCAAACATCCAGCTGAAGGAACAAAAAGCAAAACACATTTTAGAGTTCAGGCCGTCTTTACCAAAGTCGTGTGGGGTCACTGGTAATCACTTGTCAGGGTCGACAGTGGCTCGAGGGGTTCAGCGGTAGAGCAGTCGTCCTTCAATCAGAGGATCGGCGGTTCGATCCCCGGCTCTGCTAGTCCATGTCGACGTGTCCTTGGGCAAGACACTTAAACCCAAATGACTACGCTGTTCCTGCAGTGTGTGAATGTGTGTTAATGATTACAGAGTCCTGATGAACAGGTGGCACCTTGCATGGTAGCCCCTCATCAGTGTATGAATGGGTGAATGATGACATGTAAAGTGCTTTGAGTGGTCAGAAGACCAGAAAAGAGAGAAACAAGTACAGTTCATTTACCATTTGATGTTAGAGCTGAAAAAGTTCTGTCAACAAACACACTTCCGACCTGTTATATTAAAAAGAATAGCCTTAATGTAAAGTATGTACCTGTATGTACACGACCACTGTAATACAGGTTAAGAAATGAATGCAAATTGCCATATATTTGATTAGATACTGCCTCATTTGCATATTAAACATCCATTTTCAGATAATTTGTAATAATTGTCTTGATGTGAGTCATCAACTGGGGACGTTTCATGTTGATATCCCTTAGTTCATTAGTTTAACCTATTCACCTGTAGTGTCTCCTATTAATGCTGCAACATTTTGACCAACGAGGTCGTCGGGCAAACCCATTGATCACATGTTCATCACATCAGACGTGAACAGTGTGCACAGTGAATGGGATTAGAGGTCATGAAGTCATCTTTCTTGGCAATGAGAATTTGCCACAGAAGGGAAACCTGACGGTCCGACCCTCCTTCCTGCTCCAGGCCTCCTCTGCCAACAATCTCATCGCCGACGAGTACTTGAAAGATGCCAAAACACCGGAGGAGATCAGAGACGCGTTCACCGAGATCGTGGGAGACCTGCTGATGACGCTGCCTGTCGTCATGGTGGCCAGATACCACTCAGGTCAGAGAGTGTGTACGGGTTAGAGTATAGATGACTTGATGCTCCTGTAATCCCATGAGGGAAGCCTCCTAGAGTTCATACATCACTCTGAGTTGATTTTTGACCTTCATCTCAAACGTGCACCCCTTGTCTGTCTCCTCCATGTGTCCAGATGCGGGCGTTCCGGTTTACATGTATGAGTTTGTGTACCGTGCTGAGATTCACAAAGACACCAGACCCAGCTTCGTGAAGGCAGATCATGCAGATGATGTCGGCTTCATGTTCGGTGGATGTTTCTGGAATGGACATATAAAAATCATAGGTGGGTTATACGTCTTGTGTCATTACAAACGAGTGAGGGGTGAAGTAATATGAATATCAGGCATGGCCACTTGGTGGAATAAATAAAGGAATGAATGTGACCATATGGATTACAGCATGAAAGCACTGAAGTCACTTCAGACCAGGGTTCGTGTTCATCAGGATTTGTTTTAAAGTCATCTTGTTCCATCTTCAGGCAACATCACCACGGAGGATGAAAGACTCTGCAGGACCATGATGTCATACTGGGGCAGTTTCACAAGGACTGGGTGAGTAAGCACTGAGAACAACAATATCATTAAAGCTGCACTTATCAATGTCTTTATGTTAACAATTAAACATATTGATTAGTGCAACTTATTTATATTATGATCATTTACTTATATTCAGTGGCGGGCCGTGGATGTTATACCTGGGCCTTCAGTGCTGTCCTACTACAGTTGAATTACCTCCTAATAACCTCATTATGACACATCAATCCAGCAAACATGCAGCGGATCCACGCATTCCACCACACAAGAGCACGAGCCATTCAAATATTATTCATGAAAGATACACGATAGACAAAGAACAGTAGTAACGTTACTATGTAAACTAACACGCAGTTTGTCACTTACCCAAACTTAAAGAGTTTAATCCCAGTACATCGTTTCAGTTCCAGTAAGAAGTCCTTCTCGATTCATGGACCCAGTGATGACAGTGGAGCCTCCCCAGTTGTATTTCACCGGTCTGCTGCAGCAGGTTCACAGTGGGCCGGGTTCCCTCCTCCGCCGGGGCACCGGCCGGCTCAGACCGCACGCCGGGCCGCGGTTGTGGAGCTGTTTCCCTGCGAACGTGTTCGTTGAGTTGTAGATCCACGCGAGTCTCTCCAAAAGTTTTCAAAAGCACCGTAGCTTGTGTCCTGCCGTGCTATGGCGTCCTCAGGTTAGCGTAGCGTAGCTCCAAACACCAGGAGCTCAGTTAAAATGAAACACATTCAGCCATAAAATGTGCAACGCTTCTCCACCGCTGTCAGCCAGAAATACCGTTCATACAAATCATTTTCCTGCTGAGTCAGGGCTGCTAGCTGTGGGGTTGACTGACCATTTCTTATGATGTCCAGCTTTTCCTGAAATGTCCTTCTTTCTTGAGAAAGGCGTTCTCAGTAACTCCGCCACTAAATCCGTTTCTCTTCAGTCATTGAGTGTTCAAAAAACAAAGCTAGGTAAAAAATAAATAAACTACACCAAGCAAAACCCTACAAATGTTATAATTTCTTTAAATTTGAACTCTTACTCGTCCAACTAACCTCTGCTGGCAAGTTAAATTTCGTTTCACTTTAGTCACGTGCTCGCCCACTGACCAATCACAGCACACGCTGCACCTCTCGGCAGAGCTGCACCTGGACTCTGAGCTGCACTAATGCTGACGTACTTGTGGGCCGGCTAGCAGAGAGGTGAAATCTGATTGGATAAAAGCTCTACTTAAAACAAGCTGCACTGGAAGCAGAGCAACTGAGGAAGACAGTAGCTGTGCAATGAGAAAATAAGAGAATGGGAAAAATATTTTTATAAATTATGATACATGTAGTGTATTTAAGAAAAAATATTAAATTATAAAATAGCTATAACTTTGTGATTCTGTTTAGGCCAGCAGAGAAGGCTTTGCAGGCCCTGACGGCCCACCACTGCTTATATTTGACTCTGCAGTTGCACTCAGCTCTATGGAGCTCACTGTTTTGGTTTTATGTTCAGTCTAGATGACTTGTACAAGGTATGAAGCTGCAAGCATGCAGACACACAGAAATTAATTCTCAAAGCTGACCATATGAAATCATAAAAACACATGATTCTCTTCGCTGCATAGCTGACATGTTTATATGTGTCTGCAGCTCTCCCAACGGCCCCGGGCTCGTCGTCTGGCCTCAGTATGACAGACAGAAGCAGGAGTACCTGGAGCTGGGCCTGATGCAGACAGTGAGACAGAAACTGAGGAAGGACCGGGTCCATTTTGCTACTGTCGTCCTGCCTCAGAAGCTGGAACAGTTAGCAGCAACAGCAGCAGCCAAAGCTGCAAACTGATCTCTGCGGGCTGCCATGTTGTTTCTATTGGTCCAAAGTTTGAGCGTTCTTATGCCTCCTCACTGAAAATCACTAAAAATGTTAATCACTGCCTCCACCCCTTTATCTCTGTTTTAGAAAGGATTTACTGGCTTTCTTTGGCAAGTCTTTGAAGTGTCTGTTTTGACATTTTGTAAAATAGCTGTCAATAAAGAAAACCCTTTCATTGCAAAGACAGGAAATGTGTCTCATGTGAACACACACCGATGGCGTCATGGTTTGTAGATGCAGTTTGAAATATCTCCAAAATGTGAGAGCTAACACAAATCATGAAGGTGAGTGAGTGAGAGTGGCATTTCCCATAAATGAATATGATGTTCAGCCACCATATACAATATTCAAAAGATGTGCAAACTGGCAGAAGAAATATAGTTACCGGTATACATCATCAAGTGCTTAATGCAGGAGGTACAGAAAAATATAACATATATAACAGGACAAACAATAGTAAAAGTGTACTTTTTAACCAGTTACACTGCAAGAAAATCAGTGTTTGTAGACCAGAAAACGTTTATTTCTGTCAAAATAACTACAAACACTACTAAACAGTTCAACGTTTGACATTACAGTCATTTACCATGGAGGCAAATGAACAGTTCAGGAGTCCAGAGAGGTTTCAGAAGACACTTCATTTATTTTTAAGTTCGACCATCGCACCAACGTTCACACCAGTGTCTAGTGGCCTCCACTAATTCTCCCACACAAACAAAATGAGGACCTTTTATACACCTGGTCCATCTAATTGGACCAGCCATACCACCTACAGGTAAGTATATTGCTAACCATATATGTATAATGAATATTTACATGAATTTACTAACACCAAAAGTATCCATATTAATTAACACCTATTTATAATTCCTATAAATAAAGTAAATTATCAACCCATAATTTACCTAAATAAACACAGCAACACATATCTTCACTTCCCCCTACCCGCTTCCTGTGGTTGGTATTTCCCGGAACTATAAATGGGCAGAGGAAACAGGCAGAGGTAAGTTGTTGCAATATATATATATACACACAATATTGTTCTGCCACATAACCAGACATTTACCACAGTCAAGTCTATTCACTCAGTCAATGACTGCAGTTGTCCCTTTGTTTGTTGGCAGGGAGAACAAAAGGACCAGCTCTGTGTCTCAGCTGTGCACATGGCTCCCAGCATCCACAGTCCAACAATAAATACATACAATAAACTTGTGTTCTCCTTGACTCCATCATCACACACTATCCGTGGTCTAAGTAACGGCGGTGCGTCGTTACATGGTGGTATTTCTGTATGTGCTGCTCTTAAGTTTATTGTTAATGTATTCAATACTTTTTAAAATGAAGTGCATGAACCACGTGTCCACTTAAAATAGTATGTTTGGTGTAAATCTGTAAATAAGTAAAGTTAAATTGAAAAAAGCCAGCAGGCCACAGTTATTTTAGTTATTTTATTTTAGTTTGTTTTAATTTCATAAAAACTTGCAATGTATTAAGCAGTTAGAGGATCATATCAAAAGCAGGAATAGAGAAGAGGTTGTTATTGTATAGATAATCACATACATAGTGTATGTATATATGTATGAATGTATGTATGTATATGTATGTATGAATGTATATATATGTATGTATGTATGTATGTATGTATATATGTATGTATGAATATGTATGAATGTATATATATGTATGAATGTATATATATGTAAGTATGTATGAATGTATATGTATGAATGTATGTATGTATGTATGAATGTATGAATGTATGAATGTATGAATGTATGAATATATGTATGTATGAATGTATATGTATGTATGTATGTATGTATATGTATGTATGTATGAATGTATATGTATGTATGTATATGTATGTATGTATGTATGTATGTATGTATGTATGTATGTATGTATGTATGAATATATGTATGTATGTATGTATGAATGTATGAATGTATATGTATGAATGTATGAATGTATATATATGTATGAATGTATATATATGTAAGTATGTATGTATGTATGAATGTATATGTATGTATGTATGAATGTATATGTATGTATGTATATGTATGTATGTATGTATGTATGTATGTATGAATTGATATGTATGTATGAATGTATATGTATGAATGTATGAATGTATGAATGTATATGTATGTATGTATGTATGAATGTATGAATGTATATGTATGAATGTATGAATGTATGAATGTATATGTATGTATGTATGTATGTATGAATGTATGTATATATGTATGTATATAAGTATGTATATGTATTAGGGGTGTAACGGTTCACAAAAGTCACGGTTCGGTTCGGTACAGTGGTGTCACGGTTCGGTACGGTACAGTGGAGCCACGGTTCGGTACGTTTCGGTACGTTTTCAATACAGTAGAAAACTATAAATGCCAGAGAAACGTACTTGATTTTAAAATATATTTATTCATTAAAACTAACATCATGAAGCTATTATTTGACTTTGAACAATGATGGATCTATACCTGAGTGACCCATCTTCTGGGGTGTCTTCTTAGCAACACATAAGCATAAAAAACAAAAACTGCTCCTTAAAAAATGTAACGTTAATGTAGTAGTTTTCTTGTACAAAGCGGAAATTACGGTTTGTCTGAAATGGGCTCGTGAAGGAGTAGTGCAACGGGGCTCAATAACATTCAGCAGGTTCATAAAGCGTTTTACACTACAGAGTCGGGTCTCATGTCCGCGGCTATAAATGTACCAACCGCCGTGGTGATCGCGTTGTTTTTTTATCCACCACTCTCTCACCATCGCCCTCATAGTTCACAGAGAAACCAAAGTGGCTCCAAACACCAGACCTGTAGGCCGTTGGAGGATCTTTTATTCCTGGTCTATTACTAGCCATGTTGCACCGAGCTAACGTTAGCTTCGTGTAGCGTGTCTCACAGCGCAAAGTGCCCGACTGGAGTAGGAAGTGTTTCTTTGGTGGTGGGCGTGTCAGAGAGCACGCTGTCCGTTACGTCATGTGTGTTGCCAGTTTGAGAACAGTGGCTCCACCGAAAACATAATATTTCCCACAATTTAAGCTTCTGCATTTCCAAATGCACTAAAAAAAAACAAAAAAACAAAAAATATACACTATATTTATCCCTTTATGGGGGACATTTTTCTCTGCATTTGACCCATCCCTGTATATAGGGAGCAGTGGGCTGCCAATGACAGGCGCCCGGGGAGCTAGGGGTACAGTGTCTTGCTCAGGGACACTTCGACACATGACACGGCCCAGTCAAGGATTGAACCTTCGACCTTGCGGTTACCAGACAACCCTCTTAACCCAGGGAGCCACGGTCGCCCCCTTAAAAAAAAAAAAAAAAAAAAAAAAAAAAAATATATATATATATATATATATATATATATATATATATATATAAAAAACGTATGAACGGTTCGTTCGGTTCGTCATGCGTACCGAACCGTGAGCCTCGTACCGAACGGTTCAATACGAATACGCGTATCGTTACACCCCTAATATGTATGTATCTATGTATGAATGTATATGTATGTATGTATGTATGTATGTATGTATGTATGTATGTATGTATGTATGTATGTATGTATGTATGTATGAATGTATATGTATGTATCTATGAATGTATATGTATGTATCTATGAATGTATATATGTATATGCATGTATATATGCATGTATATATGTATGTATATGTATGTATATGTATATGTATATATGTATGTATATGTATGTATGTATGAATGTATATGTATGTATGTATGTATGTATGTATGTATGTATGAATGTATATGTATGTATGTATGTATGTATGTATGTATGTATGTATGCATGTATGAATGTATGTATGTATATGTATATGTGTGACAAAGTGGGTGAGAACACACCATTTGTCCCCATATTACTGTCAAGTAAATCAAGGAGTTGAGGTCCCAGGAAAACTGCCTTGTGCAGGGAAAACATGTTCAGTTTGAAGATGAGGTAAAAAGGGACACAAAAAGCATATAATCAATAACCAATAATCATAATAAAGGCAGTGTGTGTAATGTAACAATGTAGAATGATTTAACAAATGTATACTGAGTAATAATGATGTGAGAGAAATGTGCAGCAGGATGTAACTGAATATGGGTGTGAAAGATAAGAGTGGGAAACAGTCTGTCAAAAAGAGTGATGAGATTGGAGTCTGGAGCACTGAAGCACGACGGGGATATGAAAAAGTATTAGACGTGTGTGTATGTGTAAAAAAGGGGAACAAGAAGAAGGGCAGTTGGATGTAACTCAAAATGTGTGTGCGTAAGGGAAACTGAATATGTGGGTGAAGGAAGGGGAGTTGGGAGTTGGCTGTTAAAGATGAAGTAACGTTAATCATGTGAGAGGTGAGGGGGGCGAGATAACAGCCCAAAAGGAAGTTTATAAAGAGAATGATATGCCATAGGCAATTCGGGATTCATAGCGGGACGACGCGAGGTTCAAGTGCTCGGCCGAGACACTGGACCTCGTTCGAACGGCGGAGGACCTCGCCTTTTTGGTCACGGAGCAAAGACCGCAGTTCGCGACCAAAGATTAGAAGGACGGAGATTTTCCTCTCCCCCCTGTTTGACTTTAACAACTGGACAGCTGAAGGACACAGCCACACCTTAAAGACTTTGTACTGAGTTCTAAGGACCGCTGAACGGACTTTGCTGTCCCGCACAGGAGGAGCTGAAGGTCTCGGCCGGACCTCCGCTCCTACAACCGCAAAAAAAGATTTGTTTCTTCATTGATCCAGAAAGGATTTATTTCTTCATTGATTCAACTCCACCGAAGTAATTATTTTCCGAATTAACACCAACCGAGCCTCGGCATCGAAACTGATGAGTATATAATGGAAATTATAATCGAATAAGAAATTGTATCTGATCTAGTCAAATATAGTATTATTTTGTGCATGCTGAGCTGTACCCCTGCTAAAACAAACCTGCAATAAATATCTAATCTGCATTTAAAGTAAATCTCTGAGAATTCATTTTGCATGAGTAGTAGAGTTCCTCGTGGCAGTAAAATGTTAAATCTATTGTATGTCTAACAACAAGAGTTCTGAATGGTTATCCAAGTTTCCAGTCCACTTAACAACCCCTTACGGTTTTCTAGCAATCCTAACCGTTAAAACCTAACCTGGCAATTTACCAAGAGCCCGGATCCAGAAGAGGAAAGCTGCCATAACTGACGCGACTGGTAGAAGCACCTGGCCAGGGTGGCCCCTCGGCCGAGTGCAAGTTTACCGGAGGAAGCAGGGTAGACGTCAGGAGTAACGGTAGTTAGCGGAGCCAGGCGAGTTCTGAGTAACTAGTACGCCCCGTATCGGGCTTGTAGAAACCCCCGGATCTAACACGTGGCGCCCAACGTAAAAGAAAAAGAACCCCGGCGGCCAGGAGGCTGCTGGTCGTGTACCAGCCCCGGGAGAGGTGATTGGGCAGAGAAGGACTCCGCCCAAGCCTCAGAAAAGTCAGATTGCGAGACATCCGACGCATCGAAGCTGTGTGTGGTGATTCCAAGCCAACACAGGAGAGCCTGCAGACGTCGAGGGAGCATCGACCAGAAGTAACCGACGCTGTAGAGGGGCCAAAGCCTGATCCCATCCCTTACTCAACGTACGACGAGAGGCTTTGGGAGGAAGGCGACTCGAGACAACAAAGACAAAGACAAAGACACAGAAGATGGCAGACCAAGAGTCTGAGAAGCAAGCAGCAGAGAAGCAAGCGTCTGAGAAGCAAGCGGCAGAGAAGCAAGCGGCAGAGAAGCAAGCGGCGGAGCCGGCGGAGCCGGCCGAACCAGCGGACCTGGTGCCGGACGAAGCAGACGGGCCAAGCAGAGCAGCAATGGAAGAAACAACGCTGAACAAAGAAACAGAAAAATACAGAGTCTCCCATCAGGTCATCCTGCATGGGTTAGGATGGGCCAGTTGGGACGAGGCCATCAGACTACACCTAACGGGGCTTCATCCGGTAGAAGACGACGCGAGAGTTGGGGCAGAAGTTGACAAACAGTGCTACGGAGCAAGTGGGTCGTATACGTCTCCCTGCACAGCGAGCGGAATGGTGGTAGTAGTGGTGACCTGTGGAAAAAGCCCAAAACAGAACCAGAAGGAAGTGGGGAAATGACTGAGTTGGTGGCTAGGGGTGCTGACGGCCATCAATGGAAAGATAGAGACCCTAGTAAGCCCCTCAAAGCACTATGACTCGATCGTGAAAATGCTGGCGAGGGAGACCGGCATAAGTACGATCACCATAATGACGAAAGTGAAGGCAGCGCCCCGCCACAAACAGCACGAAGGGCTGATTGCTGAACTGGCCCGCTACCGGAAAATACAGGAGGAGGTGGGGGCTCCGGACGACGAGCAACACAGCTTCGCGGGTTCACGTTCGGCGCAATCCTCAAGCGAATCCGAATCAGACGAAGAAAAATCGGATTCCTCTGTAGGAGAGGCGACACAGAGCTCGGAGGGAGAACTCCTTGCGCTCCCTCCGACTTTGACACCATCAAGAACCTCCGCTCTCCTGGCCGGAGTGCTAAAGAATAAACAGAAAGACGACCAAGAGCAACCCAAAAAAGCGAAAAAGAAAAAGAAACACATTACTCATGAACTGCTCCCACAGCTGAGACAAATGCCCTCCGGCACCATCATGATAAGAAACCAGACGGGGGTAGCCGCCTATAACTACTTTGGAGAGCCCTGGGAAATTGACGGCCACGGGCTGGTGGTTTTAACCAATTCACACCTGAAACCACACATCAACCAGTTCAGGAAAGACCTGAATCAAAATGGGGGACCCCCTTACCAGAAGGAAGTTGAAGAACGCTTCGCAAGATATAAAAATAATAAAGTACCGGTAGCAGTAACAAGTGGAGGGGATTCAGGCTACTTCGCAGTGCTACATGTACCTATTGACGGGTTTCGAGATGTGGGCAATACAGGCAGCTACCGAGATGACTTACAGGAGGCTTTGACTGAAGGAGTCAACCGAGCAGGCGAATTGACCTATAAAAGAGTTGTCATTTGCACCAACGGTGCCAGGTCCGGCAGCCTACCATGGGAGGAGACGGAGGAGGCGGCTATAAGGGTCATGAACCATCTGCTGAAAATAGGCCACAATTGGAGTCATATCCAAGAGTTGGTTATAGTCACATCGGAAGCCCAAGACCAAGAACGTCGAGATAGGATAGAGAGACCCCTCCGACTGACGGAGGCGCCAAACAACTGGAGAGCAGGAAACCCGAAGTACGAGCTGGACGAAGCCCCTAGTCCTCGCAAAGTACTCCGACCCCGACTCCACTCAACACCGGACCTGAAAAAAGAAGCAGAGGCACGAGGGAGCTATCACACTTTGACGGCTCCACGGACCTGATCAAGCCACACGCAGGCAGCAGAAAGGAGAGAGTCCCGCGGTGGTAATGCCCAGGACGCAGCTGTGCAGACCAGAGGGGGCAGAGACCGGCTTCGGGGTCATGAGCACGACAGTGACTACCGGCCTGTCGAGAATGAAGTACAGCGAGGTGGAGGGGGGAGTCCTAAAGTTCACGGGCTCTGAGTCACGACGAGTGAGCCCCAGGACTCCGGCGGAGTCAACAGAGCCAACTACCGCAGAACCACCTCCACAACACGCAGGGGGCAGTCCAGAAGGGTCGGACCTGGCCCTGGCTGACGATGAATCGGACAGAGGAGACAATGAACGCAGCCTGAACTCGATCGAGTACTCAGCACCAGGAGGAATGAAAGAACTGACGGTAGGCAGCCGACGAGGGAAGAAAAACCCTCTGCCCTTAATGACGGTCGATGCGGCGTCAAAAAGGATGGCTAGAGATGTCAACTACGGACCAATGACCACCAAAGACGGGAGAAAAGCCTACGTCCCAGAAGTTGGCCAGACAAATTACGATGTGCCAAATGTCTGGTTGCACGACCTCGAGGGCATGAAGGGGGTAGTGGTTCACGCCACAGAAGCAGAATGGGCAAATTTTCTGATGGCCCCGACCTATGCCTCCCTCGCAGCCCACACAGATCTGACGGCTGGTTTCCGCACGTCTTATTTGGCAGTCGTATACGATGTCATGCTTCGACGCCTGAAGAAAGCAGCCTACAAGTTCGCACAGCAAGAAGAAAAGGAGCGACAACAGGACATCTCGGACAGTGACGACGATGCGCCGAGTAGGGCGCCAAGCACCCACCGGAGAAATGACTTCACTGCACCTGACGGTAATGACGACGAAAAAGAGAGGCAAGCCTCAAGCCAGTGCTTTCGCGAGTTCAGAAAGATCAAAGCCCTGGTGGCTAACAGAGACGCAAAAGACTCTGTACAAGACTACCTGGAGCAGAAATGGCCCATGGTAAAGTCCAGTTCCACCAATGATGATGCAAAACGAATGTGGTTGTCTCATGTCACGGACCAGCCGATGGGCCCCGAGGAAACCGCGGAAGATCACTACCGAAGATTAGTGCTGGAGGATGGTGAGGATGAAGATGCACTAATCGAAAAAGCGAGAAGAGGTCTGGAAAAAGGTCAGACTCTCACGCAGGCTTGGTATGCCTTAAAGCTGGGGATCCCGCCCAAAAGAAGTGTGAGAGCCCTACGGAGTCTGACAAAGGGGCTCATGAATGAGGTGGATTTCGTGACCCTTAATGCAAAAACAATTACAACAGAACAAATCCAAGAAACTGTAAGGAAGTGGGATCTAAAGAAGAAACACTTCGAAGCGAAACGAGAGAGAGGAAAGGCCCAGTATGAAGAACCGTAATGGTCCCATTCGTCGGCGTGTACTCACTCGGTGTAGGTCTTACCTGAGAGGAAGATGTGTGGCCCCCTCCGGAAGTGCCAGCTGAGACTGGGGGTTTGAGGGGCTGGGCCCAAAGGTCGTTCCACAAGCTGAGTGGAAAAAAACGAAGGAACAGCTAGAAAACCGTAAGGGGTTGTTAAGTGGACTGGAAACTTGGATAACCATTCAGAACTCTTGTTGTTAGACATACAATAGATTTAACATTTTACTGCCACGAGGAACTCTACTACTCATGCAAAATGAATTCTCAGAGATTTACTTTAAATGCAGATTAGATATTTATTGCAGGATAGTTTTAGCAGGGGTACAGCTCAGCATGCACAAAATAATACTATATTTGACTAGATCAGATACAATTTCTTATTCGATTATAATTTCCATTATATACTCATCAGTTTCGATGCCGAGGCTCGGTTGGTGTTAATTTGGAAAAGAATTACTTCGGTGGAGTTGAATCAATGAAGAAATAAATCCTTTCTGGATCAATGAAGGAACAAATCTTTTTTTGCGGTTGTAGGAGCGGAGGTCCGGCCTAGACCTTCAGCTCCTCCTGTGCGAGACAGCAAAGTCCGTTCAGTGGTCCTTCGAACTCAGTACAAAGTCTTTAAGGTGTGGCTGTCTCCTTCAGCTGTCCAGTTGTTAAAGTCAAACAGGGTGGAGAGGAAAATCTCCGTCCTTCTAATCCTTGGTCGCGAACTGCGGTCTTTGCTCCGTGACCAAAAAGGCGAGGTCCTCCGCCGTTCGAACGAGGTCCAGTGTCTCGGCCGAGCACTTGAACCTCGCGTCGTCCCGCTATGAATCCCGAATTGCCTATGGCATATCATTCTCTTCATAAACTCCTTTTGGGCTGTTATCTCGCCCCCTCACTCCTCATATATAAATCTAACCATGCGCATCAATTGTTTGTTTACCATACCCACCATGTGTTCAAGAGGCTAAAGGGGGAGGCACCCAACTATTTCCTCTATTTATACACTGGATGATGTCATCTGTTATGTCATTGGGTCAGACCTAGTCTGGGGGGGGGGGGGGAGTAGAGTATGTACTGGTAAATTTGTAGGTTAGTTGTGATCTGTTTTACATTGTTGTGAGTGTATAGCAAATGTTAAACCATATAAAATTGTTGACTACCTAAAGGGGTGCTGTAAGGTATAGCTTGTGTCTGTCAACTGTGGGAGTCAATAATTGGTGTCACCTCCACTCATGGTAGGAACTAAATCCTGCTGATAGGAGGCTCTATATAAGGAGATGACGTTGACTGGACAGGAGAGAGGAAGATCAGTGTGTAGCTGTGTGCACGTGATTATGTTACTTTAAGAGGAGTTGAGTTTTATTCAGTTAAGCTAAGTTAAACGTTTGTTTGCTTATATATATATATATATATATATATATGTATGTATATATATATATATATATATATACATATATATATATATGTTTGGTTACACGTGTAGCAGGGCACTTTTGTAAATAAAACACCTTTTGTTATCGGAACAAAGTCTCTCGTGTCTGCCTCCTACCACTTCAGAAGCCACTCCGGTCAGGCTTCACCACAATATGTATCAATGTGTATGTATGTATGTGTGTGTGTTTAAATTAACACCAAGTAAGTTCATTTAGAACTTTCTTGGTGTTCCCCCAAAGAAACAAGTGTACAGTTAATTTAGGAAACTCCTAAATGATAGTCTAATCTTACTTCTACTCTAAGATTTAATACTGAATTAATCATTTTTCAAAATATTTGACGAGAATATCGACAAACCTAATCTAATCACAGTTTACCCACTGTTTTCTTCATGCAATTAAATATCCCAGCTTTTTAAAATAAAATTATTTTTGACAAATATCCAAGGAATGCATTAAATAGTCAGTGGAAGGACTTTAATTAAAAATGTTTTCATTAAAATTAAAAGAAAGAATTAACAAATTCTCAAAATAGAATTTGTTGTCAGTCGAGGTCACAATTTAGCCACCGTGCTTTTATTGTGTAGGGAATATCCGGTAATATAAATGCCGATTTAACGCAGCCCTGCTGCTCATTGGCTGCGCTGCTTGTCGACGTCATTGGGTTCCCCCCTCGTCGTGATCCGCCTCTCTATGCGCTTGCGCTCTTCTTCCCTCAAGACCCCAGTGAGCAAAAAGCTACGACGCACAGACAGCTAAGAGGAGCAGCCAGCACGGGACGTCTCATGTACGTACAGCTGTTTCTTCTGACGTCGTTTCATAAAATATACATTTTCACAGTCGAGGCTCATTCGTCTACGACTCGTCACCGCCGTGTTTGCATCGCTTTTCTGTGTGTGTTTGAATGGTAGCGGGTCACACAGCGGAGCGTCGGTTCTCGTGATGTGTTGCCCGTTATCGTTGAGATAAAACGCTTTAAATGTGCGGGTCCAGCTGCGGGACTGACGCGGGGTGTCCCTGTTCTTGTGAAAACAGCAGCGCTCCGTTCCAGGAAACGTCAGCCTCTCTCCGTGTTGATTCAGAGCTGCTTCCTCTCGCAGCACCGGGCGATGCTCGGCGACGTGGTTCTACTCGTGTCTTAATAACGTCACCTGTCCTCCGACAGCGGGAACCAGACCTCATTCAGTGAGGTTAAATACCAGATATAGAGCTATGTATGCCGAAGGGAATGGGACACAAAGGTGGAGGTATCATCCAACAAGCGCGTTGTGTTTGTAGGAACAACTCGACTTTAGCACTTGTTCCACAGCAAGTTCAACAAGCTGCTTCTTCCTTCACCATGGCCGGTAGTGTCTGCTGATGTGTTAGAACATGTTACACATGACATTCATTTAGAGGACGCGTTTATCCAAAGCGACTCACAATTCAGATTCGATCACTTTCATACACGTAGGCACAGCTACGGGAGACATGTTGGGGTGAAGTGTGTTGCAATGCATTATGCAACTATCATGTTGTGTAATGGGGTCCAGAAGAACAGGTAACCTGCAGGTTGTACACGATACACAGCCCCTCATAACGTACTGTAGTAGGGACACCGGGGGAAACACTCGTTTCCTCCAATCAGAAACGAGCTGCAGTGATGGCACGCGCTCAGTAGGACGCGTCATCATTTCACCTCAACAAACTGTCAACTTCTCATATATATACTTCTGTCATACTTCTCATATATATATACTTCTGTCATACTTCTCATATATATACTTCTGTCATACTTCTCATATATATACTTCTGTCATACTTCTCATATATATACTTCTGTCATACTTCTCATATATATACTTCTACAAATCAAAGCATCATTCGAGCTATGAAAAGTGACTTCCTGGATAAACTTCTGAAGTTTATTGGTGACAAATGAACAAGAAGAACCGATGGTGCCGCTAGCTAGCACACACGTTAGAAAATGAATATATTTCACACAATTTAACTGTAAAATTTAATTTTAAAAGGGTATAGCAGCCAGCCAATAAACATACTGTTTTGTATGAAATATTGTGTGTTCAAACAATATTAGAAATTCAAATACATTGGGGTTTTTCTTTATTTATATATATATATATATATGACTTTTGTCAGTGTTGTCATTATTAGTTAATAATATTAATAATTAGTGGACATATACAGTGTGATTCTTATGTCAAAAGATGACTAGTGTATTTCCAGTAGTCTGCGAGTTATGAAGGAAAATGTTCTTCCCTATTGAGTACATCATAACCATGAATGATGAACACTGCACAAAGGAGACAGCTCTGTAGTGAATATGTAGAAAGACGTTCACGCTGAAGCCATTTTACACTCGATGATTTCTAGAATTATTTCTAGATTCATCACAAATCCCCGTACTACAATTTGAAATGATCTTAACTGGTTCCTTTTCGTTCCCCTAGGGATCTTTAATAGCCGTTGGCCAGTGAAGGAAGGTTGCTGTGTTTGGGTTGATGGATTGTGCACACGGAGGAGAACTTCCTCCCAGCTTTGATAGCATGCGTCACTTATTTCACCCTGGCCCTGTAGTGTTTGTGTAGTTGCTTTGTTGTGCATGTTTTTCTTCCACTGACGTCTGTAAAGATGGAGACGTATGTCTTAGCTTCTATATGAGCATTGATTGCACAGGTAGGCATTTTGTCTCGACTCTTACTCGTTACATATCGGGTTGTGATGAAGCCATATTTGACATGTTAGGTCAGCAGGTGGTAATGGTATTAGTATTGAGTGTCCTCTTTGACCTTTCTGTGCTGCAGGATGAAGTTAGCATCACTGGTTCCCTCAACAAGCAGCCAATGGATTTCTTTCCATTGAAGTTTGGATTATTGCAGAAAATAATCTCTGTGTTAAACAAACGTTTCTGATATTGACACGTTTTGTTCAGCAAGATCCTCTTCACTCATGATTATGATTTCTGAAGCGTGAATGCAATCCCCAGAAGTAACAAGCTAACGTTGTCTATAAAGGAGCTCCACCACGGTCACATGACTTCAGGTCTCCAGCACTAAGCTAACGGAGGACTAGTGTTCTAGTGGACCTTTATCCACTCATTTACACTCTTTTTAAGACGCGTAAAAGCTTCATAATTCATGAGGGGGATATTTACTGACGCATTTATTATCGTTGAACAAAACATCTCTTAAGCTCATGTCAACCACAGATCTTATTTCAGGCACCCGGATCTGCAAAAAGGCTGACTCATTTCTGGGTTTCAGGTCTCATTCCTGCAACACTCTATATCTCCGCCAGAAGATGATGTTCCCTTTGCTTGTTTGTTGGTTTGTCTGTCCGTCAGCAGGATTACAGACAAACTATTGTCCCAATTGTTTTTAAACTTGGTATAAGGGTGTAGCATGGGCCGAGGAAGAACGCAACCCATTACACTTTGGAACTTATCCAAATCGCGTGGAAAAATCATGTTTTCACTTTGGTTAACATTGCACGATGGGGCACTCTGCCCTGGCCAGCCGGGTCTCGGGGCTTCAGATACCAGCCCTGAGATCACGTTGGCTTGGCGGAAGACTGCGCTCTCTGAATACCCTTCTAGTTGAGTATGCTTCCATGGGAAGTGTGTTCAAATCAAACCTTGGTAGTTTCACTTTTGCGCCCTTGATGTTAAAACATATTTGTATTATTTAATGGTCGATGTAGTGGATACGGTTTGCTGACATGATGGTGGGGTGAAGTGCCACTGTCTGTCTCCAGGCATCCAGCTTGTCCTGTGAAAACAGATTTAGTGCTGCCCGTTGGGGGGGACTGCACTGACAGATTACATCGTTCCCCTCAGCTGTTACACTGGTCCACCTCAGCTGAATGCTCCACCTGACTTATCTGCCATCAGCCACTTCAGCCTGTCACACACCTATTGTAGCATGTGATGTGTGAGGGCGTCCACTTCAGCTGTCACACTCTGGCACCGTGCTGCTGGTGACTGAGCTTTAAATGAACAGTTATGAAGGTATATTTTGTTCCATAAAACATATTCACCATATTATAAGTGACCGTGAATCAATGGGATTTATTTGGTGGGGTTTGTGATTTTAAAGCTGTTCAGTAAAAATGGGACTTTGTAGTTGTAGTTTCTAGTTGTTGGTGATAGAAACTGGTAAAAGTGATTCCTGCCAATTGTAACACCTGCAATCAGGTGACACATAGTGTAGTCCAGTGTTGTTTGGGTCCACTAGAAGAGCTCCTCACTCCCTCCCTGCTGCCTGTGGAGGTCTGGTCCAGCTCAGCTGGAGGACTGCTATCACTTCTGACACTGATAATCATGTTGGTTCAGGGCCGTGGTGGAAAATAACATTTACTCCGGCCGGCACTGCTCCTAATGGAAGATTCTGGTGTATTACAATCTTGGTCTTAGTTTTCATAACTTTTGGCTATCATTCCTTTCAGTAATAACAACATTATTCACAACAAGATGATTGCAGAGCTTCGGAAACATTGCAACATTGTTGAAAAAATAAAATGTTCAGCAGGGCAAGTAATCCATGCAGTCATATGATAAGACACATCGTAAACCAACTCAAAGAGTGGAGCGATGACCGTTTCACCCAAAGTGTCTTTTGTAAACATCATCACAACAACTCCTGCTTCAGCTTTGACTTCCAGACAATGAGGGATTGTTCCGTTTTACCTCCAAGTGCTCGACTGCTGTGACTTAACTTAGATGTGAACGTTGTGTCTTTTCCATAGCAGATGTTTCCACTTGTCATAGTAGAAGGGCAATGGCTCCGTTGTGACTGTCAAGTGTCCCAGTGAGCCTTGACAGTGTGACAGCATGGACAATACTGGGACCCTGAAACTGAAGCAGCTAAATGGAATTTAACCATCATTCATTTCATTAATATGGTGTGTACACCTGTGGTTCCTGTGACAAAGCCTGTACTTTGATGGGTACAATGATACCATAGCAACAGAAACAATCGGAATTAACCCTTTAAACTAAAATTCACTTTCTTTGGAGATTGATATGGTGAGCTTTATAAAATATGATGCATTGGTAAGGCAAGGCAAGTTTATTTGTACAGCACATTTCAACAACAAGGTAATTCAAAGTGCTTCACATAAAACCATTAAAAGCATCAAAACATAAGGCATAAGAAAAGGAGATTTAAAAACAATTAAGAACATTCATTGAAACATTAAAAACATTCATTAATTAAAACATTAAAAAGCAGTGTAAGAAATAAAATACAGTAGTAAAATGCAGAAATGCAGGAGATTGATTAATATCCTTGAATCTGGTTGAATTAAAGGCAGCAAACAGAAAGTCTTCAGTCTTGATTTAAAGGAGCTGAGGGTCTCAGCAGACCTGCAGCTTTCTGGACTTTGTTCCAGATATGTGGAGCAGAACAACTGAACGCTGCTAAACTGAATGTTTAGTTCTGACTCTGGGAACAGAAAGTAGACCGGTCCCAGACGACCTAAGGGGTCGGGATGGTTCATAAGGTAGCAGCAGATCAGAGATGTATTTTGGCCCGAAACCATTCAGTGCTTTATAAACCAACAGCAGGATTTTAAAGTTGATTCTTTGTTGGACAGGAAGCCAGTGTAAAGACCTCAGAACTGGAGTGATGTGATCCACTTTCCTGGTCTTAGTGAGGACTCGAGCTGCAGCGTTCTGATTGACTTGTTACAGAGACCTGTAAACACACCGTTACAGTAGTCCAGTCTACTGAAGATAAATGCATGGACAAGGTTTTACAAATCCTGTTGAGACATAAGTCCTCTAACCCTTGATATGTTCTTCAGGTGATAGGAGGCTGATTTAGTAATTGTCTTGATATGGCTGTTCAGGTTGAGGTCTGAATCCATAACTACACCTAGATTTCTGGCTTGGTTTGAGGTTTTTAACATCAGTGATTGAAGCTGAGCGCTGACTTTCAATCGTTCGTCCTTGGTACCAAAAACAATTACTTCTGTTTTATCTTTGTTTAATTGAAGAAAGTTCTGGCACATCCAGTTGTTGATTTGTTCAATGCATTTACCCAGGACTTGTATGGGATTATAGTCCCCTGGTGATATAGTTATGTAGATTTGTGTGTCGTCTGCATAATTATGATAACACACTTTGTTGTTTTCCATAATCTGAGCTAGTGGAAGCATGTAGATGTTGAACAGAAGAGGCCCCAGTATTGAACCTTGGGGAACACCACATGTCATTTTAGTCAGCTCTGATGTGTAATTAGCTACAGACACAAAGTATTCTCGGTCCTTCAAGTAGGATTCAAACCAGTTGAGTGCTGTGCCAGAGACTCCCACCCAGAGTTTTAGTCTTTCTAGTAGTATGTCATGGTCGACCGTGTCGAATGCAGCACTGAGATCCAGTAATACTAAGACTGAAGTTCTGCTATTGTCTGTGTTTAAGTGGATGTCGTTGAAAACCTTAACAAGAGCAGTTTCAGTACTGTGGTGCGGTCGAAAGCCTGACTGGAAGACATCAAAACACTTATTTACAGCCAAGAAGTTGTTCAGCTGTTGAAAAAACGCTTTTTCAATTATCTTACTTAAAAATGTGAGGTTTGATATTGGCCTATAATGTTTCATTGTTGCGGTGTCTAAATTAGCCTTCTTTAGGAGTGGTTTAATAACTGCAGTTTTTAGGGCTTGTGGGAAGACACCTGAGAGAAGGGATGTGTTTACAATGTGTAACAGATCAGTGGTCATGCAGCTTGAAATATCTTTTAAAAAGTGTGTTGGTAGAATATCCAAGCAGCAGGAGGATGACTTCAGATGTTGTATAATGTCTTCTAGGCTTCTACGGTCGATTGAATGAAATGGTGTCATGATATTTGAATGGATGTTATTCAGAGATGGGGACAACACATATCCTGTGGTTGGTGTGGAGGCACTGACTGCTTGTCTAATTTTCTGAATGTTGTCAGTAAAAAAGGCACATTGATTGCATGCCCAGGTGGATTGGAGCTCAGCAGCTACTGACACTGGTGGGTTTGTTAGCCTGTCGACGGTAGCAAATCAGGTGCGAGTATTGTTATTATTTTTGCTTATGATGTCAGAGAAGGAGGACTGCCTTGCATTTCTAAGTTCCAAATTATAATTGCGAAGTCTCTCTTTATAGATGTCACAGTGAACCTGGAGATTTGTTTTTCGCCACCTGCGCTCAGCTTTCCGACACTCGTTTCTCTATTCTGACCAGCGTGGCATTTCTCCAAGGAGATCTTTGCTTACCCGAGACAACCTTCACTTTAGTGGGTGCAATGGCATCAATAACATTGTTAACTTTAGAATTGAAGCTATCTACAAGCTCATTGACTGAGATGCAAGAGAGGGCTGGTGTGGAGGAGAACTTCTGAATAAATAGTTCACCGGTGTTTTCAGAGATGTAACGCTTTGTCACAACCTCGGTTTGGACATTTGTGTGCAAGGAGATTGCACTCTCAAAGAAAACACAGAAATGATCAGAGAGTGCAACATCAGTCACAGCGACCGTGGAAATGTTTAGACCTTTGGTGATGATTAGGTCCAGAGTGTGCCCCCTGGTGTGGGTGGGTCATGTCACATGCTGAGTCAGATCATAGTTCTCAAGGACACCACATAGTTCTATAGACCCTCTGTCCTGGGGATTATCAACATGGATATTAAAATCACCAACAATAACCACACAGTCAAAATCAATACAGATTATAGACAGCAGTTCAGTAAACTCATCAAAGAAGGTTGCACAGTATTTAGGAGGTCTGTAAATGTTTAGGAATAAAGCTTGAGTGGAATTCAGAGCCACATATTCAAAAGAAGTAAAATGACCAAAGGACATCTGCTTGCATTGAAGAGAATCATTAAATAAAATAGCAGCTCCACCTCCTTTCTTCTGCCTCTTGTTTCACTCATGAAGCTGAAGTTGTGAGGTGTTGATTCAATAAGAACAGCTGCTCTGTTATCTTGGTTTAACCAAGTTTCAGTTAAAAACAAAATGTCCAGTTTGTGCCTAACAATAAAATCATTGATTAAAAATGTTTTTCCTGACAGAGACCTGACATTTAATAAAGCTAAGTTTAATGTGTTTAAAGCTTTATTTGGACAGGCTGACGAGGAATGAATGTTAAGTTTAATAAGTTTGCAGGTTTACTATTGTTTCTTCGCAGCCTCTCCTTTCTTTCTCTATAAACTATCAGGACAGGAATTGAGAAGGCTCGCTGCATACAGGGCCCCGACTTCTCCTGGAGAGAATCATTGGTGTCATTAGCCTTGTAGCCTGGACCCAGAAGATGGAACTGTACGTCGAGGAGTGGGGCGAGGAGTGTGTTTGGTTCCAGCAGTGACCAGCTCTTTCATGTGGTCAGTGAACTCCAGGTGGAGGGAGGATGGGGAGAGTGTGAGTAGAGAGGAGGTGGACCTGGATGGAGTCTGGGGGGTGGAAGTAGGTGCTGGTGAGGGAGGTAAAGACTCCTCCTCTCGGAGAGGGGGAGAAAGTGGGTGATCAGAGGTCCCTGATGATGAGGTTGGAGACTCCTCCTCTTGGCTGTCATTAGGCGAGGGCATCCTTCCCGTAAGGTCTCTCTTGTTATCTCTTGTTATCTCTTGTTTAGACTCCTCTTGTCTCTTGTCCTTGGCAGTGGGAACAGGTGACGCAGGAAGAAAAATAGGTTAGAGGTAAAGAGTTTTACCCCTGACTTGTTCAGGCAAACTCCATGTGCCTTAAAAAGATGTCTGCGCTCCCAGAAAAGGTAGAACTTGTTGATAAAATGTACTGAATGGTCAGTACATGCAGTTGACAGCCATTTGTTCAGTGCAAACAGCCTGCTGGATCCTTCATCTCCTCCTCTGATTGGTGGAAGAGGGCCACTGATAAACACCTCAGCCTTGACAGAGCTGACTGTGTTTAACAGATCAATAAAGTCTCTCTTCAGAACTTCAGACTGTTGTTTCACAATATCACAGCTTCCTGTATGCACGATGATGTTTTTCACCGTGGGACGGTCAGCCACGATGTCCAGGATTTTGTCTCTCATGTTAGAGACCATATCTTTCGGAAAGCAGAGTATTTTGGTATTCTTGCTGCACATTGTTCTGACATCTTTTACAGCATAGTCACCAACAATCATGGTAGAAAACAACTACAATATATAAGGTACATTACATTACAGTCATTTAGCAGACGCTTTTATACAAAGCGACTTACAGTAAGTGTATTCAACATAGGTATTCAAGAGAACTACTAGTCACCAGAAGTCATAAGTGCATCTCCTGTAAACAAGCATCTAAGAGCATAAACCAGAGCAAAGGTACAGAAACAAACTAATACGAATACAATAAGTGCAACAAACTAGTATGAATACAATAAGTGCTAAGTGGAAGGCTCAGGGTAGTACTTCTTGAAGAGGTGAGTCTTCAGCCTGATGAAAGATGGGCAGCGACTCTGCTGTCCTGACGTCAGTGGGGAGTTCATTCCACCACTGTGGGGCCAGGACAGAAAACAGCCGTGATCGGGTCGATCGGCCACAGGGACCTCTGAGCGACGGGGCGACCGATCGCCCCGAGGCAGCAGAGCTAAGTGGTCGGGCGGGGGTGTAGGGCTTGACCATGGCCTGGAGATAGGAAGGAGCTGTTCCTTTCACTGCCCTGTAGGCTAGCACCAGAGTCTTAAACTGGATGAGCTCTTACAGGGAGCCAGTGTAGAGAACGGAGAAGGGACGTTGTGTGGGAGAACTTGGGGCGATTGAACACCAGGCGAGCTGCAGCTTTCTGGACAAGCTCCAGAGGTCTGATGGCCGACGCTGGGGCTCCGGCAAGTAGAGAGTTGCAGTAGTCCAGGCGGGAGATGACAAGAGCCTGGATTAGCACCTGCGCCATCTCGTCAGTGAGGAAGGGGCGAATCCTCCTGATGTTGTAGAGCAGGAATCTGCAGGAGCGTGTAACCGATGCAATGTTTGCTGAGAATGACAGTTGGTCATCCAGGGTCACACCCAGATTCCTCGCAGTCCGAGTTGGCGTCACCACGGTATCGTCTATGGTGATGGACAGGTCTCGGTGCGGGCAACCCTTCCCCGGGAGGAACAGTAGCTCGGTTTTGTCCAGGTTGAGCTTCAGGTGGTGTGTCGCCATCCACTTCGAGATGTCAGCCAAGCACGCAGTGATGTGTGCCTCCACTTGAGTGTCACCGGTGGGAAATGACAAGACCAGCTGAGTGTCATCGGCATAACAATGGTAAAACAAGTCATGCGAGAGAATAACAAAACCCAGAGATGTTGTGTAGAGTGAGAAGAGAAGGGGGCCCAGGACTGAACCTTGTGGAACCCCCGTAGTCAGCATGCGTGGTTCCGACACGGCCCCCCTCCATGTCACCTGGTAGGATCGACCTGTCAGGTAGGATGCAAACAGGGAGAGTGCAGAGCCTGAGACGCCCATCCCCTCGAGGGTGGAGAGGAGGATCTGGTGGTTCAACGTGTCAAACGCCGCAGACAGGTCCAGGAGAATCAGGACAGAGGAGAGAGAGTTAGCTCTCGCGGCGTGAAGTGACTCTGTCACAGCAAGGAGGGCTGTCTCTGTTGAGTGACCCACCTTGAACCCGGACTGGTGGGGGTCCAAGAGGCTGTTCGATAGGTGAAATTGGTTCCACCTCCACTAAGTACAGCATCAAGATGCTGCTTACATGTTCATGCATGCAAAAACACTTCACTGGTGATACTTTTAGTGCACTGCTGTAGCTTTTTTTTATTTAAGTAAAAAGAAAAAAATGGAATGCAAACTGAAAGAGTTGATATTTTCTCTCCAACCCCTTACGTGTCTCTGGCCTGCTGAGTCGATGACTAATGCAGCTGCTCAGCCAAGCGATGCCAAACGTGCCATGCTGAATTTTGGGGAGATGTGTATAAAATGACACAACAAGGACGAGTTGGTACAAGCGGAGAGTCTATCTATTTATAAAGCTGTCAGACAGTGTTGAATAGAATTCTATGTGTTAAAGGGTAACTTTGACATTTTTCAACCTGGACCCTATTTCCCCATGTTTTTGTATCTAAGTGACTAATGGGAAGAATGATTTCAAAGTCCAGTATTGAGGGAAAAGGCTGTAACTGGCAGCTGTAGCTCTGAGCCTGTCGTTGTAGCCACTGACGAGCTCAGAGTGTCTGACAACATTATGGAAAGAACCCAACAGAGAAATAACATATTTTTCTTTACCTTTCACTTGAGCCGCTCTGTTTGTCCAAGTCCTGCTCGAGGAGAAGTCTCGTTGTGGAAACGTGAGTATGGGGCAGCAACAGGTCCAACAGCGTTCTGCTTCTGTGGTCATAGAAACCCAACACCTACCAGAACACCACCAGGCGGCCGAGATCCGCGGCCTTGCAGCAGCAGGTTCGAGCTCCTCTACCTTTTTTCTCTCAGCAGCAGCAACAGAAACAATTCTCTGATCAGATAATACGGCCGACATCTTCACATTAAAAACTCAACATGAGGAAAACATTGTCCATCAACTGTGACTGTGTTTGAGCACCAAGCATCATGATGTGAACACAGAGTCCTCCACCTGATGTCCACCCGTCAAGTGCAGCTTGATCCTGGACCACGATGGATCCAGGTCTCTGTGAAGATGTGGGCTCAACAGTCACCGACCACAATCAAGCACTTTTAGTGGACTTGAATGCCCCAATAGGATCACATTACAGCCCGTTTAGCCGCTGTCAACTACAACGCTCTTGCGTAATACTGGGTCAAATTCAGAAATGGTTGTCCCCATTAGTCACTAAGACACAAAACATGTAAAATAAGGTCCAGGTATAAAAATATCAAAGTTATCCTTTAAGTAAGGGAGCCAGGACGAAGGAGAAACAGCCTTGTTACCAGCTCTGATCATATCCATCCAAAGTTAAAATACACGACAAAGAATGTTCTCATTGTTTTTGTTGTAGAGAGTGAGGCATCCCAGTAGACATGTTAATGAGAATACTGAACAACTTGCCCTCTCAAATTACACAAGGAAGCCAAAGGATTGTGGGTCAGGAAAGTCCCAAGTTGGGTATTACTTGCCACCTCCATCAGGTTGAGCTTTGTTCGTGAATGCTTGAGAGAGCATTTTGGTAACGGACTAGCGGCCCGAGAAGGGGACTCCGTAGGCACCTCGGCCCCATGCTGAATTAATATTCTATAATATGTAATAATGCATCTGACATGGAAGCTGATTTATTGCTTTGCATTTGCTGCATGTTGCTCATAAAGCCGGAGTGATGGAGACGGGTGAACCATGAAAACAACACGAGGGGGATGGCGCCTTCGCTCCTATCTTGCCCAACTGATGTTTTTGCGGACGAGTGTGCCGACTGATATTTCCTGGGGGATGGGAGAGGGCTCGGGGGCACGTTGCATAATGTGTGAATCATGCCAAGTTGCAGCACACACTGAAGAGGAGAAATAAGAGGGCAGGACGGGGTCTCGTGATGCCGTCGTGCTGCACGGCCAATAGCAACAAGCAGAGGTCCTCTGCACCAAATCACTCAAGCTTCTCAGTGTCGGTTCAGTGTCCTCCATCACAAGAGAAGCCCCCCCCTCGGAGCTCTGCGTTTGTGTCGGAGGAGGGGTGTGTAGTGGGGGCTCCCCTTCTTGCTCATGGAAGCAGAAATACTGCAGCCTTTGCGGTCTAAGGGAAAGAACGCTGATTTTGTGTGTGTGTGTGTGTGTGTGTGTGTGTGTGTGTGTGTGTGTGTGTGTGTGTGTGTGTGTGTGTGTGTGTGTGTGTGTGTGTGTGTGTGTGTGTGTGTGTGTGTGTGTGTGTGTGTGTGTGTGTGTGTGTGTGTGTGCAAGACAGGAGGACAGGACACACACCAAATGGCATCCTCAGTAGGGAGTCACGACTTACTGAGAGGCTCTGCTGGCTCAGCTTGACTCAGAACTCAACGTTTCACACCTTCAGTCTGTTGAACTGGGGGCCATATGCTCTGCTTTACTGGTGAGATCTCACTCTGCCTCCTCAACATGACAAACGTAGGCTTTATTTATTCAGGAAGTCTTATTGAGATCAAGATGTCTGTTCAAACAAATTGTACATATACAAGAGCGTTCAGTCACACGAAGCTGTCATCACACTCACAAAAGATGCATCAGTTCTAACACAGTTGAGCCTCTAACACGTGGCGTATCACGGCCTTCTTCTCTCCTCTTCCTCGTTTGAATCCGTAACGTGGAGCTCTGACTGCCGCCTCTTCACAACACGTTGAGAATCTTACAAGTGATCTAAAACATTTGCACAAATCCTCCCAGAACAGAGGCCGGGTTTCTGTGGTTCACTCAATGTCTCCTCTTTGGCGTTATAATTAGATACGACCCTCTGCTCAGCGGTAGAGCGGGGTCGTCCTTCAATCAGGGGATCGGCGGTTCGATTCCCGGCTCCGCTAGTCCATGTCGATGTATCCTTGGGCAAGAAACTTAACCCTAATTGGCTCCCTCGGGCTGTCCCTACAGTCTGAATGTATGAATGTGTGTTAATGATTAGATAGTCCTGATGAACAGGTAGCTCCTCATCAGTGTGTGAATGTGTGTGAATGGGTGAATGATGACATGTCGTGTTAAAGCGCTTTGAGTGCTCAGAAGACGAGAAAAGAGAAACACGTTGATGCCTTGTAGATGTCAGTGATGAGCATAACTTTGACAGCTGTCTTGAGTAATGAATTGAATGGCCTCCAGTGGTTTAATGCCTTCTTAATCCGTTTAGATCGCCTCTCGGCTCATATTGTGTTCCTATTTAACAATAATGCAAACAAAGTTATAATAATTTGTATTTTTATATCAAAATCCATTCATCTTGTCTTCCAGTAAAACAAAATATGACGTGTGCTTACTGATCAATTTCAACTAATAATATCATGACATCCATTAATCAATCAATGGAGGTGTGTGTGGAGCCACAGTCTCCTGCAGGAATGAGTCCTAAAACCCAGACGTCAATCTACAGTTTTGACTTCTGGTTGCCTCGTCTCAAACTCAATGGTTTTTTTTAATGGGTTTGAAGAAAGCATGAAATAAAAAGATCTTAAAATGTTCTACAATATAAAAACATCAGTCGATACCCCCCTCATGAATTATGAAGTCTTAAGAAGAGTGTAAATGAGTGGATAAAGGTCCACTAGAACACTAGTCCTCCTTCAGCTTAGTGCTGGAGACCTGAAGTCATGTGACCGTGGTGGAGCTCCTTTATAATGTTAGCTTGTTACTTCTGGGGATTTTATTTATGCTTCAAAAATCATAAAAGTGTTGCTCAATTGTGAAGATTATGACAAATGGGTACGTATCATAATTGTTTGTTTGTCACAGAGATTATTATTATCTGCAATAATCCAGAATGACAACTGGAAAACATCTTGTTGGTTTTTTGTCGAGGGAACCAGTGCGATGCTAACTTCCTGTCCTCCCTGCAGCTCTCTATACATACTAACCCCGCCAACCATCCAGCCGTCCAATCAAATACTAAGGGCTCCATTTAAATCCCTTTTGTAACTGTACAACATTCAAATATTCCATTTCACTGGGAACAGCGGCAGTACAAGCTAAAGACGCTCTCAGCTCAGGTTCCATTAGGACTACAAGGGTAGTGGCAGTAGCATCAGAATGTCGACACTATCAAGTGTCGACATATGTAGTGGATTGTAGGTTTTTCTCATGCTCAGTTATACGGAAATCTAATGTGATTGTTTCATTCATTGACATGCGTACATTCTGTCTCTTTAGAGTTTACAACAGGCTTTCAACTTAAATCTTAAGTATATAGATAATCTACAAGATTGATGTTCATATTTAAACTATATAAGCAACATATCTAAATGAATATAAAAAACCTTTAACTCGGCTCAGTGATTGGTCAGGACTGTGTGGGTGTGGTTTGACAGATTTGTTTGACGTGACCAAACAACCCACCAACTGTCTTCAGGTTCTGAACCAGTGAGGGAGCACAGAGAACAACAGAAACACAGAAAGCTCTCATGTTCCATAAGCACACAAAATGTTTTCAGGACCTTTTTAAATGGAAACAAATCTTGAGGTCATCAGAAACAGAACAAGCAGAGCAGAGACGGCCTGGTTTGCAGTAGAGCCAGCCACTGAAGTATATTCATCCTTTATTGGCCTCTATATAAGGAAGTTTGCTTTCATGGTCTGTCAGACGCTCCAAAACCAACAAGTGTGCCAGGCTGTGTAAGGCTGACGGCCCAAAACCGTGTGTGGGGTCAGAGGAGCAAATGCCGATAGAGGAGCTGCTGCAGCAGATTAGCTCAGAGACGGAGCAGGATGTGTGCATGAGGGCCGGGGGCGGGGCTAAAGAGTGTGTATGAGGGCCGGGGGCGGGGCTAAAGAGTGTGTATGAGGGCCGGGGGCGGGGCTAAAGAGTGTGTATGAGGGCCGGGGGCGGGGCTAAAGAGTGTGTATGAGGGCCGGGGGCGGGGCTAAAGAGGCCTGTGTGGGAGCCAGCAGTATGAGACCGGGCTGTGCCTGGCCCATGGGTTTAAGATCAGACCAACGTTGAGCACAGTGCTGTTTGACTGACACAATAGCTGGACAAAGGTGCAGCACACCGTTTGTGATTGAGGGAACTTGTTTGATCAGATATGAAGTTTAAGATTTGAGCTTCCTGTCTTTGTGGTTTTCAATCTAACTGTTCTGATATCTAATCTAATCTGCATGATATCAATGCTGACTTCTGAATAAAAAGGAACTAGTTTGTTTAAATCGTCACTTGAGATTTCATAACCACTAGCACACAACGTACAGGTTTAAAGCTGCCCTGGGATATATATATATATGTATATATATGTGTGTGTGTATATGTATATATACTGTATATTCTTATTTGATCAAAGTAAATTGTAGGATGGGTTCTGTTCACTTCAGAATGCTCCCTCCTTTATTCCTCTGTGGAGTAGAAACTGATACGCAGTAGTCCTCTTACTTATTGTGACCAATGAATGGAACTGCTTCAGGTTTCCTTCTAGAAACCTCTGATCAGAGAAACAAAAGTATGGAGAAGTTTAAAAAAAGAAAGTCAAACAAAGCATGTAATTTGAGACCTAACTCGTTTAAATGAAGCGTTCATTTGTATGTAGGCCAGAAGAGTCGTTGTGTATTGTTGCGTTGAAGGGCTTGACCGGTGTACTTCCTTTATGTGCCCATGTTCCTCTTGTCTTTTGGTTTACACACGTGTTGCTTATTTGCTATTTAATGCTTTTCAAGTTCAGATACAAATAGCGAATGTGAGAGAATATAAATAACATCTATGTTTTCCTGTTATTGGGTCGAGTTGTACAGCGACATCATCTATTCTAACACTTTCTCACAGCAGACGTTTTAATTTCTTCATCGCAAGAAAAGACGTTCCAGATCTTTAAGTCACTGCCCACATTATCTTCACTGATTCAAACAGGACTGGAGCTGGGCTGCAACTAGCGATTGATTTAATCTGCATATTGCAATTATTCAAAAAAATAAATGAATAGTATTGATTGTTTTCAATTAAATTATTCATCAAGTTCAGTCCATGAAATATGAGCATCATCGTTTCATAGAGCCCATGGTGACCAAAGTGTGAATATATTCCATTTAGCACAATGAAAGCCATACATTCTGACATTCGAAAAGGTGGAACCATCAAGTCTGTAGCAATGTGGCTTGAAAATGAACTCAAACAATGAATCCATTATCAAAATTGTTGTCGGTTAATTGAAAGTAAAATTCTGCCTATTGACAAATCAGTTAACCGACTCATTTTTGCAGCTCTAGTCTGCTTTGAGCTTATTGACAGATGTTTCCCACCAGTCGGAGCTTTGTGGGATTAAGAGCCAGGTGTCATTTTTCCTGTGCAAAAGCCTGAAAATGGTGACATGAGTCGATGAGATAACAGCAGCTGTACAGGTCGTTTGAAGTCAACGTACCGAAATAATAGCTCTTTGATGCTTCTAATGGAAAGGACCGATACGTTAGTCACTGCTGAGTGGTTAGAGCGAAACAAGACCAAATATCAAGCATTCCAACACGAACACAATGTCAAACTATTCAGTGAAACAAAATGGCCGTAGAACTCACAGCAGATATTTTGACTTATCATAGCAGTAATATGCAATGTGCCACCAGGCCGTCATGAATCATTCTAATTCCCAACCGCAATATTTAAACAGGAATTAAAATTCCAATAATAATTGATATAGAATATGATGACACGATTTAATTGAATAGATCGGCCCCATAGTCACCGATACCCGACCCAGCTATTTAAGTCACTATTGGCCCAATATCCCAAATAACATTATTGATTGTTCGGTTCCATTAGGTGTCACAATACCAGGACCCTGGAACTGGATTAGCTAAATGGAATGCGGCCAACAGTAATGTAACACCTGTGCTTTGTCTACTGTGGCATGACAAAATGCCCACCGTCTGTTCAGTGTGATTATCAGGCTGTGGGGAAAGCACCAATGACATCAATGAGGGCTCTGTTCCAGTATGAAGTAGCCCAGGGAGCCAGCATGTTCAACAGCAGCACGTCTGCATGTTAGCGTGCTGATGTTAGCACTCAGCTTGTTAGCATGGCGGTAGACCCCGAGTCTTACCTCTCACTGCCTTCAGGTCTATTACATTTGTAACTGAATGTAAAAGGTGATCACAAAGCTAACGTTCTCCTTCCTTTGTTCACAGATGAATTGGGTTTGTGAGTTCACTTGATGTCGGCACCCTCTGGGATGGGGGGTCTGCAAAATCCACACCCAATAACAACAGTCGAGACCTCCAACTAGCACCCACATCTCTGACCCCCCCTCATGTTCCTGCAGAGCGCAGACTAGCTCATTCTGAAAACACTGTTGCAGAGCAAAGAGAAAGGGACCTGTGTCCAACATGGAGGCCGTAGCAGTGGACAACCTAATAGACTTTGATCTGCCCTCCGAGGCCACGGCTCTCAGCATAGATGGAGGCCAACACCACGGCCATACTGACATTTTCTCCCCAGAGCAGGCCCCCTCCATGGGAGTCCACCAGCAGCCTTTACTGCCAGAGCCCATGGCGCCAACCAAGCCCAGCACTCACCACCACCACCACCACCGAGAGGAAGGAGACAACGACAGCGATGCTACAGAGTCGGCAGACAGCGAGAACGACATGGAGCCGCCCTCTCACATGTGGGAGCTGAGGAGGTCGTCGTCTTCATCCGCTCACAGTGGAGAGGACGCCGACAGTGAGACGGTGGAGAGGAGGCAGTTCATGAAGGCTTATGTGGAGAAGGTGTTTCATGGAAAGTAAGGAAGAACTCTTTCTTATGTACGTGTACTAAAAACAATTATTACATCAGTCAAAAGCAACATGATTGACTCATCGAAAGCCCCTATGTGACAATTTAGAAAAACTTCCACTTTGGCAACTCCTAGAAAATAGACTGAGCCAATATTCACCATCATTTTATTATTTGTCTACAAACATGAGCTTATGCCATCAGAGTCATTTGAAAGATGCTACAATCACTTTTCTACAAAATTGTGCACAAAGGGGTTTTACAGCATACATTTCTCTGTTTACAGATTAAATGGCACATTCTTTCTCAAAAAACTAAAACACATCAAGTTCTTGCAGGATGCAGATGTACAATCTTCCCAACAGTAATGAGCATCAGTGACTCATTATTGTCAATAATTAAGAACTTGCAGATGTACAGATTGATTAATATCAGTCAAAATATGAATTACGATTGAAGCTGCTTATGAATTCTACTCGAAAATTCATTAATGTGGTACATCCAAAAAATGACAATGACTAGCTCTGCAATTTACATACGAGGAGATTTAAAGCTTGGATTCAGTGTTGTCCAGGAAGGAACGTTTTCTCAAATGAGTCTGCAGAGCCACGGAGTTCAAACCTGAGTTCCTCTACTTTCATCTGCTGTTGGACATCTCTCAACCAAAAACTGTAACTGGGCGGTTGTCTTTTTTTCCAGTATTGGAGAACTAGCCTACGTGCTACCCTGATGGAGTCCTCTTTTAATGATAGTAATCAATAGTTGCTGCTCTTCTCCAGAGTTGAGCAGCACAGGGACATACAGTATAGAGACAGTCCAGAGCAGACGCTGGAGTAGTTAGTGTTGTGTGGCTGGATGGCAGGCAGCCACCTTATAATGGGTGCAGGGGAAGGTGCCCCTCAGCTGCTCATCTCAGAGAGTGCGAAGGATTGTCTAAGATGGATCTGGTGTTCCCGTCTGCCTGTAAGAAGTCCAGGCTCGGACAACGTGAACCCTTTGACATCAATAACCTTGATATAGCTCCTCAGCACACGGTCATTTGTTTTGTCACAATTGTTTCACTCTTCCTGACTGTGTGGTCATTTGTTCTGCTTCAGGCTGTGTATTTACATTCGGATACAACATTTTTGTCACCCAGAATGACTTGAAGCATTCACCGGTCAGAGATTCCCATGAGGCCCAGCAGTCAAACGGACGCATGAATATTTGATAAGAAATCAAATATGAGCAGGGTGAAATGTTGAAAGGGCACTTCTAAATATCAGGGTACCTCTTGTTTTTCATTTCACAGACATCTATATGGTTTTTTTCTCTGGCATTTTTGCTGCAGGCCTAATCATTTCTGACCGTGCTGAGTTCTGGTTCTCTGTTGGGTAACTTGCCATCCGTTGGCCTTTGACCTCTTTGGACAGTGGCCTACAGATGGTAAACCGACTTCTGTAATGTCATAATCCATGTTGTCTAAAAGAATGAATCTCTTGCTTTGCCTTTGTCCTTTTTACCTTCTGTAAGACAGTCCAGTGCTCAGTTATGACTGGAGTCTTCTAGAGTCCTAATCGTCTTCATTGTGTGAGACGGCCAGTAGCAACACGAGGTGCTTTGTTGTATTCCACCGGTTTGTAGTCTTTTCATCTCTCCGCGGTCGTGTGGGGCAAAAAGATGTTTAGCTTCCCAACCATTGCACCTTTGCTATTCCTTTGCTTTGCATGTCAGCAATAAATGTTGGGGGAGGATGGGGGGAATGATGCATCCATCCTTTACCATGTTTTACAAAGTGCCGTGACACTGTGACTAGCTTATCAGCCAGGTTCTAGTTCATTGCTCTGTGGAGGCGTTTTTGGACGCGAGGGGTTGCACCGCTTCCCAGCATTGCACGCTTGATGGGCGTGCCACTAGGTGATGTCATGATATATGATTGACAGGTGTTCTCCTTCCCTGAAAACAGAACAATACAAAATGGTGTATAAAATAATGACTACTGACCAACAAAGAAAACCTCTCAATCTCTAGTTTCAAGTCTTCTTCAATACAGCATGATGTTCATTTAGTAAATGATGGTCCATTTAGAGTCAGACCATAAAGCAGGGGATGCTTTAGGGCGGGGCTACACAGTGATTGTTGTCCGGTCTGGGAGTTGTCCGTGTTTTCGTCTAGAACTTTAAACACTTTCACAGTTTTCTATCGTGTCACTTCTGGTTGCAAAAAACCAAGATGGCGACAGCCAAAGTGCCAAAGTTGGGGCTTCAAAACCGTAGTCCACAAACCAATGGGTGATGTCACCATGACTTCGTCCACTTCTTATATACAGTAAATGTTTTGGAGACCTTTTCTTATATTGCAAATTTTTACTGAAATGTCTTCCTGAAAACATTTGAGGCGTGACGTAAGCGATACAGTTGCTGAATCTTTCTTCATTTGAGATCCACAACGGTTAGCTTCAACGTTTTTCTGGAGTTTCCAGAGGTGGCATGTCACGCTGGACATATAGCAACCTACACCTCAATATTATGCAAATGAGTCTGTTTACACAGACAATGAATGTGACACAAGGAAATGACGGATCCTCTGGGAAAAATAATTTAACTATTTCTTTAAAAATTCTCTGGAATAGCAGTTTGGTGCTTGTAGCTTAGCTTGGTGGTATAAAAACAAGGTGTGCCACTGCTGAGTTGTAACTCAACTGCACATTTTGGCATTGCTAACAATACAGAATTGATTTGGTATTTCAAATTGTGCATGCTTTTTCTTGTTTATTTATTTCACACTTTGATCATTTACTATCAATTCAAGCTTGATTAACTAATGATTTGTAATATCCATGCCATTTTCTGAATAGTACAATCAATCTGATGAATCACTAAGTTAATAAACCCAGCTGTGAAGCACAGGGTCTGTAGATCCGTGCTGTAATGAGTTGTTGGACCATGTTTTTATAGGGAGGACTTTGACCAGGAAGAGAAGGCTCGTTTTGGAGAGCTGTGCAGTGGAGAGAACGGCAAAGGCAGGGAGTGGTTTGCCAAATACGTCAGCGCACAGGTAAATATGATGAACTAGTGAGATGTCATACTTGACCTTTAAGAAAAAAGAACTGCAATATTCCAAATGCAAAGAATTACAGGTTCTTGTTGGACCCCCTACATACATAAACTCACATATTCAAATTAAGAAATGCAAAGATGACAGCAGGAAATCAAACTGAAATGTCTCATAGAATGAGCTATAGTGGAGTCCTCAATCTGCAGCGTGTGTAATAATTATAATAATAAGCTGGTTGTCTTTAACTCTCTGTCCTACTGTGTTCACAGCGCTGCCACTCTAAATGTGTGAGTGAAGCCACCTTCTACAGACTGGTGCAGTCTTTTGCAGTGGTTCTGTTTGAGTGAGTTTATGATGTTTGTGGTTGAGACGAGAATGCTTTGATCGTCTGATCCTATGTGACTGTAAAGGATAAGGCCCATGATCATTTACAATGTTTTTCTTGTCAGCTTTCCCCATGAAAAGACAAAAGTCTCTTAATACAGAACATAACTTAAACAGGAGAAAATAGTGCATGTTATGGGGGCTATTTTTTAGCGGCGGATGAATCCACATTTGATGCTCTACTGCAGGCATGGGCAAACTACGGCCCGCGGGCCATACACGGCCCGTTGGGCTTTTGAATCCGGCCCGTCAAATATTGGTACAAAATTGTCCAAACTATACTAAAGACTAGTGCTGGGCGGTATACCGGTTTTAATTTCCCGTATGATATGAATTCTTCACACACCGTCATACCGGTGCATAGCCGAAACAACTGATGTCGCTCTTCAACAGGAAGCTAAATGTATTGTTCGCCGCTATGAGAGCTACGGTCAGAGCTAAATGTCTTAAGTGAGAGGGACCCCTAGTCATGGTTATAACAACAAGTAATAACCCACCACTAACGCTCTTTAACAGGGCAAAACACCACGACACAACAGTCTGTGACACATAAACAATTTGTAACACTAATAATTGTACATTTATAAAATTTCACCGCCAAACTGCATGCTGGGTACAGCTCACTCGCTAACCTGCTAGCACAACAGTCTAACAGCGAGAGGCTCCGTCGCTCCAGGAACGTTACATTAAAGAACAGAACAGAGCGATGCAGGATGAACAAAGACAGACCGGAGATGCACCGATAGAGTTTGACACATATGCAACGCTGATTACCGTAATATGTGTGGTATTTGTTATAAATGTACGTTGGTGCATAGAGGGTGATAAGAAGCTGTACATGGAGGGTCTTAGGACCCAGGGGAATGTAGGTGAAGAGACAGAAGAGACGCCACACAAACAGCTGTTCACCGCTGTCACGATCCTGCAGACCAGTGATTCTCAACTGGTGGTTCGTCGCGGACCCGTTTTCAGTGGGTCGGGGTCTTTGCTTTATGCAGCGGAGTTATTCACGCTCCTTTCCAGCATTTACAGCACTTGTTCAGCGGTGCAGGAAAAACACCGACCAATGCGTTGTAAATCACGTCACGTGATGCAGTTTAGCCAATCAAATAAGGGTATTCTGATACGTTTCCTGACTCCAGTGAGATGTACCCACACCGTGACACGGGGGAGAGACAAGGAAAGACATCACAGAGCAGAGCTCTGATAATGTTAGATGTGAGAGTCAAATAACTGTACGATCTCTTCAAAGAATCAAATTGCTAAAAAGACAACAGTCATTAACCTACACTCTAAAAACGCGAAATACCGTGTAAGATCCCAGTTAACTGATGAACACCTCAGATCTGTTCTGAGAATTGTCACAACCAAACTGATACCAAACGTTGATGCGCTGGCTCAGAAGGGTGACCAACAACACTGTTCCCACTGACATTAAATGTAAGTTCTTTTTACTTTTTAGGTCATGGCTTTTACTTGTAACTTATATTAGTTCACACAAACACTCTCCATTCATCTGCTACTGGCCCGGCCCGTCTGTCAAATTTTAAAACTCAATGTGGCCCCCGAGACAAAAGGTTTGCCCCCCCCTGTTCTACTGAGTATTTCTGTCTGCAGCACGGTGTATGTGGGATTATGTCAAAATCCCCTTTGTGTGTGTTCATAGGAATAAAGGAAAGTGTCACCCAGTGCAACAAGGTGGATTATTGATGTGTTTTTAATAGTTTTTGGACAACAACTGCGCTCTATGACACAGAGGAAGAAGAACACTTATTAGTAGGATCAACTCATTGTGGCTCTTTTCATGGTATTGGTTGACAATAAGAACAATATATCACCTTCTCATCCTTTTTAGTGAAAAAGCTCCAGTAAATGACATCAATTCTATCAGTAAGGTCGTGATAGGATGATCCTCTCTAAAGATATGCTGTGTTCCCAGATGTTACCAGATGGATGACTACAGCCCGGCCAAGAACCTCATGACGATGTGCTTCACATACTACTACAGTGGTAAGGTCTAACTCAGACTGTATCTGGCATGCATTAGAGGGACTTTTCTTTTCAAACTAGTGTTGAGCCTTTCATTGCACACATTTAAAAGGAAACCGGAGCTCTTGATTGCAAAAGAAAACATGTATAATATCACTCCCCAGTGCTGATTCAGCGAGTGTTACCACCACAGGTTGGCCCTGTGGTTTCTCTTGCAGCAGCACCACAAACACTGATGCAATGACTTTGCGAGGTTGCATGACGGTAGTGATTGTGTTTGTGCGAGCAGGAAGCCTTGAGCGATCAGCGTACCAGCGCCGCACAGATCATTGCTTCAACATCCGTCTGCAGTCAGTATTTCTTACACATAAAGTAGACCTGCAGACATTATACATCCATGTTTCCACATTTCCTACCTGAGCTTGACGCAAGAGTGTACCCTGGTGTTGGCACTCTCATGTGATGAATGAAGAGACGTCTGATTGGCTACAGATAATTCCCTGTTGAAAAGACATTTGTGAATCAAGGTCAGGTCTCAAAACTCCCAACACTAATTCAGTAAAGGTCACACATGACCAACAGATTGGAAATGCACGTTCATATGCATATTTGATTTTTTTTTTTGTGCATTAGAAATATATTTTTTTATAGGTGAATTTTATTTTACTTTTGTGGAAAGAGTAATTTATCTATAAATCACAAAATACATTTGTGATTTGATCTGACTCCATATCCGAAGCTCATGGACGAGTAATTGTTTTCATGGGCAGCTCACTGAGGTGCAGCTGGCTAAGATGAAGCAACAACATGTTGGAAGGTGATGTCTGTTCTCTGTTTATCAGCCAGACCAATCTGTGGTGCTGGACACTAAGAACACCACGGGGACATCCAGTCCAACAGACACACATTTGCCTTGTGGAGCTTTTAAACGTCTAAAACAGCGTTTCGGTGATGCCGTACCCAGATAGCTGTCATTATTCTGACCTCTCTGCTCTTTTCTTCTTCAGGGAGGTCCCAGCCGTCTCCCTCCGAGCTACTGGATCGCGGTGGTCCTCCAGCTGGACTAGACTCGTACATCAACAAGGCCAACTCCTGGCTGTCCGTGAAGAAGGATGCCGCTGAGCGCCTCCTCAAAACCACATCCAAGACTGACGTCAAAGGCTTCTTTGGAGGCCTAGAGAACAAGCTGAGGGGCTCGACTGCTCCCAAGACTGAGTGAGGAAATGCATCTCTGAGTTCTTTTCATTGACACCGCCATTGATAGTTTTCATCCCTTTCTCTTCTTCTTTACCGCATTCTCATGTCTAGGGATGGGGAAGGCCCAGTTGAGACAAAGCCCAAGTCACCAGGTATGATGCACCAAAAATCTCTTGAACTGCAGTTATTGAAGTGCACTTTGACTTGCTCAACTAAGGTTTTATGAAATGTGATCTCCTCCATCCCAGTGTGTGAAGCTCCAAAGGAAAAGAAAGGAGAGAAGGTGTACCTGTACACCCACCTGAAGCAGCAACCCATCTGGTAAGTTGAGGAAACATCGAACACATACAGGAGCTCTGAATGAGAGAAGCTAAATGCTTGATTTTGTTCACCAGCGAGTTGTTACTGTAACGTTGCCTGCTGTTTGGTGCTGGACAGGCAGCACACAGTGGGGTGTTAGAACTTCATTTATTTGCTCAGTGAACGAGAGCAGTGAAAGTTGGCATGCAACCAAAACAATGAGCCAATAAAAGGCACTAAACGCTCTGTAGAAGTGAGGGGAGCTGCAGAGTCGGTTGAAAATGATCTGTTGGTTTATCACGACATGTGACCCCTTTAGACGAAATGTGGATTATAGCTCCTATACTACTGTACCTGTTACCCCCTCCTCATAGTTTCAGAGCTAAAGAGACCCTTCGCTAAGTCCCGCCCCTTACTGCTACTCTGTCAAGCTGTCAGAGCTCCGTTACCATAGTGCCCGTGTGGGCTCTAAACTGCTCTCCCTCAATAAATATTGTAACATTTTTGGAAAAACAAAATCTATTTCATTTCAATGTACTTTTTTAACTATAGCAGTTGCAAACCTAGTGACTAGTGACCCTTAAAAAGGAATTAGTGCTTACTCGATTCTTCATCACAGGTTATGGCCATCTTCTAATCTAGGGGGTTTATGGGGTCAAATATCAGGTATTTGTCATTCAAAAAATGCAAGAATTTAAGCAAAATCAGTGTAACTTCTTTTTTCTTTCCTCCCTAAATTATGTATCTTAGGATATCAGGTGGGTTCCTGATCTTCATGTTGGGCTCCACTGAAGAAGAGTGTGACTTGTAGACGTTATAGAAATGACTGGCCACATCAAGCATGCTTCAACGCATTGTAGTTTGAATCATATCACAGCTTAGTGACCATCTGCCTTCAGGCTTTGCCAGGAGAAATGAGATGTGGCAGGTGTTACCAGAATGATCATTATATGATTTCATTCTTTGCAACCACTGGCCGTCATGTGCAGTGTCATCTCAGGTAGCTTAGTGAAGCAGGTCAGGCAGGAAACCTGTAACATGTCATCCGTTCCCTCTGCCAGGCACACGCTGAGGTTTTGGAACGCTGCGTTCTTTGATGCCGTCCATTGTGAGAGGAAGAAGAGATCCCCAACCACAAGGTGAGAATGGAAGGGAATCTTGACAGATAAATTAATGTAATATATATATATATATATATATATATATATATACATTAAAATCAATATGTTACAGTGTTGGATTGTGGGACAAAATGTAGCATCTTTTAAAACATAAATGTGTTCTGTGTGTGTTCCAGTGTCACTGTATCTGTCAGATGACATTTAAATAAAGGTTGGAGATCCTGTAGTGATGTAGTGTTGGCTCAAAGAGCTGTATCTAAAGACAAATGTCACAGTGCTGTTCAGTATGCTTCAGCCTGATAAGCTCCTGATGCCCCACACCTTCCTCTCTCCTCTCCTCTCCTCTCCTCTCCTCTCCTCTCCTCTCCTCTCGTCCTCTCCTCTCTCCTCTCTCCTCTCTCCTCTCTCCTCTCCTCTCCTCCTCTCTCCTCCCCTCTCCTCTTCTCCTCTCCTCTCCTCTCTCCTCTCCTCCTCTCCTCCTCTCTCCTCTCCTCTCCTCTCCTCTCGTCCTCTCCTCTCTCCTCTCTCCTCTCTCCTCTCCTCTCCTCCTCTCTCCTCTCTCCTCCCCTCTCCTCTTCTCCTCTCCTCTCCTCTCTCCTCTCCTCCTCTCCTCCTCTCTCCTCTCCTCTCCTCTCCTCTCCTCTTTCCGTTTCCGGCGAGTGTGAGTGTGTGACTGTGGATGTGTGACGATGGAGGTGCGAGTGGCGCTGAGTTTGAATTGTTTTCTGTCTTTAACTGTTTCAACATCTGTTTATGTGCATGATCAGCTGAGTCTCTTTAACTGTTTTACTGGTTTGTGTGTTGAGTGATCGGTGCTTTTGTCGAGTTGTTTTCGGGAGGAATGGCGTCCTCCGAGACGCCATCTCCGTCTCTCCGGCAGGGAGTGAGGATAGTCCCTCCGGATAATAGCGTCACCGTAGAGGAGGTTTTGTTGGCTGTCGGTGAGCAGGTAGAACATGATAAACTCTCCTTTGCATCGAGAATGAACAAAGCAGTGGTTGTGTTCCTGAAAGAAGAGCCTCGTGTCTACCAGCTGAACGAGAGCGGCGTGTTCATCAGGGACGCATTTGTGCAGGTTTCCCCGCTGTCAGCTCCCCCCACGCAGATCACCGTGTCCGGCGTTCTGCCGTTTATCCCGAAAGAGTCGTTAGAGAAAGAGCTCCGGAGGTTTGGGAAATTTGCTAGTGGATTGGATGGAAACGGTGAGTTTGGGATGTAAAGATCCTAAACTGAAGCACGTTCAGTCCCTGAGGCGGCTGGTGTTCATGTTTCTGGACTCACCGACTCAAACACTGGAGGTGTCCTTCAGAGTGAAGCATGGAGGAGGCTCCTACATGGTGTACACCAGCTCAGGACAGCTCAAATGTTTCGAGTGTGGAGATGTGGGACACAAACGTTTTGCCTGTGGTCGAAACTACGGCTGGCGGACCTGTGGTCGAACCTACGGCTGACGGACCTGTGGTCGAACCTACGGCTGACGGACCTGTGGTCGAAACTACGGCTGACGGACCTGTGGTCGAACCTACGGCTGACGGACCTGTGGTCGAAACTACGGCTGACGGACCTGTGGTCGAAACTACGGCTGGAGGACCTGTGATCGAAACTACGGCTGGCGGACCTGTGGTCGAAACTACGGCTGGAGGACCTGTGGTCGAAACTACGGCTAGAGGACCTGTGATCGAAACTACGGCTGGAGGACCTGTGATCGAAACTACGGCCGGCGGACCTGTGGTCGAAACTACGGCCGGCGGACCTGTGGTCGAAACTACGGCCGGTGGGCCTGTGATTGAACTTACGGCCGATGGGCCTGTGATTGAACTTACGGCCGATGGGCCTGTGATTGAACCTACGGCCGGTGGGCCTGCGGCCGGGCCCGCGGGTGCGGTGGATGTTGTCAATGTGTTGTTTCTGCAGGAGACACACACGGTGCCATCAGTTGAAGTAGATTGGGGCTTATGGTGGGATGGGTCGAGTGCACTCAGCCATGGCACTAATATTAGTGCAGGGGTCGCGGTTCTGTTCAGAAAAACTGCTAATGCAACCATCTTGTCCTCTACTGAGGTGGTGAAGGGTCGGCTGCTTATTGTGAAGGCATAAATTGAGAGCTCTATATTCTGCTTTGTCAATATTTATGCACCAAACCAGGGAACAGAGAGAGTGGCTTTTTTTTTTTCAACATACTGGACAATGAACCATCATCAAGAACATTTAGTTATGGGTGGTGATTTTAACTGCACTTTGGACTTCACTGTAGACAGGACCAGTGAGGAACCACATCCACAATCATCTCACAGCCTTAACAGTGTCATCAGATGCTAGACGCATGGAGAACCAAACATCCACAATCTAGACAGTACACATGGGTGAGGGTCAACAATAACAGGGTGAGTGCAGCCAGATTAGACCGGATATACATTTCACAGGGTCTCAGCTCCAGATTGCTCCACAGTAGCATCAGTCCAGTTGGCTTCAGTGACCACCACCACATCACTATAGAGTTGATCATTTCACCAGGTGAAAGGTTCAAGTCCTACTGGTTCTTCAACAACAAACTCCTGCGGGACACTGGTTTCTGCAAGAACTTTGAGCACTTTTGGCTGATGTGGAAAAGCAAAAAAACTGATTTTAGTTCTCTGAAGCTGTGGTGGGAGGTTGCAAAAACACAATTTTGTGTTTTTTGCCAGCCGTACACCTCCCATTCCACCGCTAAGATCAAGGCAGCAGTCCAGGAGCTGGAGGCCAACATCAGGGATATTGAGGAGGGGCTACACCGAGACCAAGATCCTGCTATGGGTCAACTGCTCCAGGAGAAGAGGTTGGAGTTGAGCTCCTTCCTGCAGGAGAGGGTGAAGGGAGCTCTTGTCAGGTCTCGCTTCCTCCAGCTGAAGGACATGGAGCTCTTTCTTCTTCAACCTGGAGAGATCGGTGGCACAGAGGAAGCAGATGACCTGCCTTAGGCTTTCAGGAGGCAAGGTGACCACCAGTCCGGGCGAGATGAGGAACCATGCCATGGAGTTCTACGCTGACCTCTTTGGGGCAGAGCAGTGCAGCATGGAGTGTCGGCAGGAGCTCTTGGAGGGGCTTCCTCAGCTCAGCCTGGAGGAGAAAGCTTCTCTGGATTGTGGGCTGACTGGAGGATTTGATGGTTGCTGTCAATCAGATGGCATCGGGAAGGGCACCAGGGATTGATGGCCTCTCCGCTGACTTTTACAAACGCTTCTGGAATATACTTGGACATGACTTGCATGGTGTTCTTTTGGAGTGTTTCGGAACCGGATCTCTTCCTGTCTCCTGTCAGCGAGCAGTGCTTTCCCTGCTGCCAAAGAAAGGAGACCTGGCGTTACTCAGGAACTGGAGGCCGGTGGCCCTCCTCTGTACTGACTATAAGGTGCTGTCCAGAGCCTTATCAAATAGACTCAAGGACAACCTGGACTTAGTGGTACATTCAGACCAAACATATTGTGTACCTGACAGGACAATTATGGACAACATTTCCCTCATGAGAGACACTGGTTGTGTCATTGGATCACTCTTATTTGTTTTCTGCACTTAGGGCTTTTGGTTTTGGTGATGGTTTTCTGGCTTGGGTTGGATTATTGTACAGTGGTGCTCAATGTATGGTGAAGACGGGGGCAGGGCTGAGTCGACCAATCCCTGTACAGCGAGGGATAAGACAGGGTTGTCATATTTCAGGTCAGTTATATAGCTTACCTATTGTATCTGCTTATGCAGATGATGTATGTGTTTTTGTCTCTAGTCAGAAGGACGTTCAATGTTTGCAGGATACCTTGTCATTTTATGGAAAGGCATCATCTGCACGGGTGAACTGGGCCAAGAGTGAAGCCCTGTTGGTGGGACAGTGGAGGGACCGGGCAGCGCCCAGTCTGCCTGGTGGACTGGAGTGGGGGAAAGAGGGACTGAAAGTCCTGGGAGTTTCTTTGGGAACCGAGGGCTTTCAAGCAAAGAACTGGGAGGGAGTGAAGGAGAAAGTGTGCGCTCGGTTGTCTAAATGGAAATGGTTGCCACCTCAGTTGTCGTATAGAGGAAGAGTTCTGGTTGCCAAAGACTTAGTCACCTTGACTCTTTGGCACAAACTCATTGCTCTGACGCCACCAAGAGGCTTGATAGAGGACATCCAGAGAGCCACCTTAGACTTTTTCTGGTCTGGCAAGCACTGGGTCCGGGCAGCAGCTCTGTACCGGCCTGTTGATGAAGGGGGGCACGGATTGATTGACATCCAGTCCAAAATTGCCTCCTTTAGACTCCGGACAGCTCAAAGACTGCTTTACAACTGTGGCCCAAGCTGGCTTGGCACAGCTTGACTGCTGCTGAGAGCTGGGCGGGTGGGCTACGACAAGCAGCTGTTCCTCCTGCAACCAGAGACTTTGGACCTTACTGGACTAACATCTTTCTACAGCTCTGTACTGCAGGCGTGGCAGATCTTCTAGACCACACGCACCACAAATGAGGTTCCTGGAATGTGGTTGTTTGAGGATCCTTTGTTTTTTTAACAACTTTTTACAGACTCAAACTCTTCAATCTGCCAGCCTGCGAGCGAGTCTCAGAGGAGCTGGCTGCACCAAACTAAGCCATCTGATCAAGATGGCTGAAGAAAGTCTGTGCCGCCCTGTCAATACCCCAGAGAGAGTTTGCTGTAAACCGAACTCTGTGTGGTGGTATGATGGCTTTGAGTACTGTTTCCTTTCTCTGTCTATCACCCCCTCTGTGGGAGAGTGGCAGGAAGAGGGAAGTCAGCTGCTCACTTTCACAACCCCGCACCTTGAGTTTCAGGATGCGGGTAAAAAAGTTGTGTACCACACCTGCGTCAAAGTTGTGAACTTGCGCTCTTTGACAGGGATGAAGGAGTCGAGGTGGACTGGGTTCTTTGGTCCAAAGTTTTCCCCTAAAGGCAGCTGGCAGTCTCTGTACAAGCTGCCCATTGAAAAGCGGACAGCAGACCTCCAGTGGAGGGTTGTACATGGGGCAATAGCTACAAACGGATACAGAGCACACCTTGATCCGGAGCTGGGGAAGGGGTGTTTATTCTGTTCTCAGAGTGAAAATCTTATATATCTGTTTGTTCAGTGTCCTCATCTGTCAGCACTGTTTGAACTTTTAAAAAGGTGGTTCCAGGGTCTTGGGAGGTTTTTTCTTTTGGTTTGTATCTTTGGTCCGAAATACTCTGCTAAGAGGAAAACTGTACACACTCTGAACTTTTTGTCTGTTACTGCTAAGTTTGCCATTTGGCTGACACGCAGGAACCGGGCTCAGAGTTCCAGCAGTGTGGAGCTGGTACCGGTTCTGAAGGGACTGCTGAAAGCCAGACTGAGGGTGGAATACACTTGGTACCAAATGATGAATAATGTGACGGCTTTCAGCCGCATTTGGGCTGTTGGGCAGGTTTATGCTCCTTGGGGAGGAGGGAGAGCTGATTGTTCATGTATGATAAGTTGATATTTTTCTGTGCTTGGATGAGTTGTGTTATTTATTTATTTTTCTAGGCTGAGCTGATGATGTGACAGTGATCTGGTGTCTCCTTGCAGTGGATCAATAATGGGACTTTAAAACCTCTCTTCTTTACTTCTCTTCACTTCACTAGCTGTTGTTGTTCTCCCTCTTTCTGCATGTTGACTTTAACCCTTTGTCTCCTTGTGCCTTGCTGCCGGGCAGAGGAACGCAGGATGAAGAGAAAGACGAGAGGTCTGTCCTTCCATGTGTCCACTGCCCTAAAAAATGAACTAGTCAAACTAAGATGCATCCAGGTGGAGAGGAGAAGAAAGGCAGATGCTTTGAGATTGTATCTGAAGGGGACAGACAGTTGAAGAGAGTTATTGTCTGTTTCTGTCTGGTGATGAGAAGAGCATCATTTTCTGATGTAAGAAATTTGGTTACATGATGCATTGGAATATTATGTGTATTTAATGCTTCTCTTTATGGTCAGAGTCTGAACATAACGAGCTTTATTAAGAATTTACACATCTAGCCAAAACAAGTAGCTCTTTGACTTTCAGGGCTAACTAGCCAGCAGACCAGACAGTGATGGTTTGTGTCGTGTGTATGAAGTGAGGAGGAATTTTTGCATTTACATTATTAAAATGAGTATCACCGACAAACAGTTAACCGCTGTCTCATTAGCATACTTAAGAGGAAGAGGAGACACAGCAAAGGTTTTACTCTGAAAATCATACGGCAAAAATAAAATAGTTTGTAGCCCTGTTAGCCTGAAGCGGGGCACCAGAATAATTACAAGTTTTAATATTTGTTTAACCATAATCAATGAATACATTCAAAAACATAATCTGACCATAGGATAAGTATCATGATACAGGGTTTACCATTCAATATATTATGATATATTGTGAAGAAAATCCTAATTTTAAGAAATCTGTCATAGTATTAAAAATGCATATTTTAAATCTGAATAAAAAAGTTAACATTTAAATACATATCAGAACACTGTGATCTGCATATTAAGTTCCTGTAACATCCAACATCATAGCACTGCTTTGAGAGGACACATCTCTTTGTAATGAAATAAAGTATTGAGTTAGTCTTTGCAGGAAAACTATTCATTCAAAATCAACAGTGTTTTTATTATTATTGGAATTGTTGATATTTTCACAGGGTACCTTTTAAAAAGAGAAAGCCTTCAAAATAAAGCATCACTAAATGGAAACTGTGAATGTTGAAGCTTCAAACATTCACAGTTATACAATATCAAAATACAATTTAAATACAATATCAAAATACAATTTAAATACAATATCAAAATACAATTTAAATACAATATCAAAATAAAATTTAAATACAATATCAAAACACAATTTAAATACAATATCAAAATAAAATTTAAATACAATATCAAAATACAATTTAAATACAATATCAAAACACAATTTAAATACAATATCAAAACACAATTTAAATACAATATCAAAGTACAATTTAAATACAATATCAAAGTACAATTTAAATACAATATCAAAATGAAAAGTAAATAAAATACAATATCAAAACACAATTGAAACTCAACATCACAATTTAAATACAATTTCAAAAATAACATTTTAGAATTCAATCATTTAATTATTTAAGACAGAATAATAACAAAGAAGTTAAATAGCAAATTGAATAATGTTATGAAAACGTTTGCACTTTATTAATTAAGTTTATTAATGCATAATTTAAAGGAAAATTAGATTAATCAATTCATAGCATTTACAAATGCATCAATGTATTTAATTGATTATAATAAAGTCTATGATTATGGCGATGGCACACTTCTAAACTCCATAGTTTCCAAGAGTCTAGTGAACAGTGATAGGAGAGTCTCTGATGGTAAACCCTAGTGTCTAGTGAACAGTGATAGGAGAGTCTCTGATGGTAAACCCTAGTGTCTAGTGAACAGTGATAGGAGAGTCTGATGGTAAACCCTAGTGTCTAGTGAACGGTGATAGGAGAGTCTCTGATGGTAAACCCTAGTGTCTAGTGAACGGTGATAGGAGAGTCTCTGATGGTAAACCCTAGTGTCTAGTGAACAGTGATAGGAGAGTCTCTGATGGTAAACCCTAGTGTCTAGTGAACGGTGATAGGAGAGTCTCTGATGGTAAACCCTAGTGTCTAGTGAACAGTGATAGGAGAGTCTCTGATGGTAAACCCTAGTGTCTAGTGAACGGTGATAGGAGAGTCTCTGATGGTAAACCCTAGTGTCTAGTGAACGGTGATAGGAGAGTCTGATGGTAAACCCTAGTGTCTAGTGAACGGTGATAGGAGAGTCTGATGGTAAACCCTAGTGTCTAGTGAACAGTGATAGGAGAGTCTGATGGTAAACCCTAGTGTCTAGTGAACAGTGATAGGAGAGTCTCTGATGGTAAACCCTAGTGTCTAGTGAACAGTGATAGGAGAGTCTGATGGTAAACCCTAGTGTCTAGTGAACGGTGATAGGAGAGTCTCTGATGGTAAACCCTAGTGTCTAGTGAACGGTGATAGGAGAGTCTCTGATGGTAAACCCTAGTGTCTAGTGAACGGTGATAGGAGAGTCTGATGGTAAACCCTAGTGTCTAGTGAACGGTGATAGGAGAGTCTCTGATGTTAAACCCTAGTGTCTAGTGAACAGTGATAGGAGAGTCTGATGGTAAACCCTAGTGTCTAGTGAACGGTGATAGGAGAGTCTGATGGTAAACCCTAGTGTCTAGTGAACAGTGATAGGAGAGTCTCTGATGGTAAACCCTAGTGTCTAGTGAACGGTGATAGGAGAGTATGATGGTAAACCCTAGTGTCTAGTGAACGGTGATAGGAGAGTCTCTGATGGTAAACCCTAGTGTCTAGTGAACAGTGATAGGAGAGTCTCTGATGGTAAACCCTAGTGTCTAGTGAACGGTGATAGGAGAGTCTGATGGTAAACCCTAGTGTCTAGTGAACAGTGATAGGAGAGTCTGATGGTAAACCCTAGTGTCTAGTGAACAGTGATAGAAGAGTCTGATGGTAAACCCTAGTGTCTAGTGAACAGTGATAGGAGAGTCTCTGATGGTAAACCCTAGTGTCTAGTGAACAGTGATAGGAGAGTCTCTGATGGTAAACCCTAGTGTCTAGTGAACAGTGATAGGAGAGACTCTGATGGTAAACCCTAGTGTCTAGTGAACAGTGATAGGAGAGTCTCTGATGGTAAACCCTAGTGTCTAGTGAACGGTGATAGGAGAGTCTCTGATGGTAAACCCTAGTGTCTAGTGAACGGTGATAGGAGAGTCTGATGGTAAACCCTAGTGTCTAGTGAACGGTGATAGGAGAGTCTCTGATGGTAAACCCTAGTGTCTAGTGAACAGTGATAGGAGAGTCTGATGGTAAACCCTAGTGTCTAGTGAACGGTGATAGGAGAGTCTCTGATGGTAAACCCTAGTGTCTAGTGAACGGTGATAGGAGAGTCTGATGGTAAACCCTAGTGTCTAGTGAACGGTGATAGGAGAGTCTCTGATGGTAAACCCTAGTGTCTAGTGAACGGTGATAGGAGAGTCTCTGATGGTAAACCCTAGTGTCTAGTGAACGGTGATAGGAGAGTCTCTGATGGTAAACCCTAGTGTCTAGTGAACGGTGATAGGAGAGTCTCTGATGGTAAACCCTAGTGTCTAGTGAACGGTGATAGGAGAGTCTCTGATGGTAAACCCTAGTGTCTAGTGAACGGTGATAGGAGAGTCTGATGGTAAACCCTAGTGTCTAGTGAACGGTGATAGGAGAGTCTCTGATGGTAAACCCTAGTGTCTAGTGAACAGTGATAGGAGAGTCTGATGGTAAACCCTAGTGTCTAGTGAACGGTGATAGGAGAGTCTCTGATGGTAAACCCTAGTGTCTAGTGAACGGTGATAGGAGAGTCTCTGATGGTAAACCCTAGTGTCTAGTGAACGGTGATAGGAGAGTCTCTGATGGTAAACCCTAGTGTCTAGTGAACGGTGATAGGAGAGTCTCTGATGGTAAACCCTAGTGTCTAGTGAACGGTGATAGGAGAGTCTCTGATGGTAAACCCTAGTGTCTAGTGAACAGTGATAGGAGAGTCTCTGATGGTAAACCCTAGTGTCTAGTGAACGGTGATAGGAGAGTCTCTGATGTTAAACCCTAGTGTCTAGTGAACGGTGATAGGAGAGTCTGATGGTAAACCCTAGTGTCTAGTGAACGGTGATAGGAGAGTCTCTGATGGTAAACCCTAGTGTCTAGTGAACAGTGATAGGAGAGTCTCTGATGGTAAACCCTAGTGTCTAGTGAACAGTGATAGGAGAGTCTCTGATGGTAAACCCTAGTGTCTAGTGAACAGTGATAGGAGAGTCTGATGGTAAACCCTAGTGTCTAGTGAACGGTGATAGGAGAGTCTCTGATGGTAAACCCTAGTGTCTAGTGAACAGTGATAGGAGAGTCTCTGATGGTAAACCCTAGTGTCTAGTGAACAGTGATAGGAGAGTCTCTGATGGTAAACCCTAGTGTCTAGTGAACAGTGATAGGAGAGTCTCTGATGGTAAACCCTAGTGTCTAGTGAACGGTGATAGGAGAGTCTCTGATGGTAAACCCTAGTGTCTAGTGAACAGTGATAGGAGAGTCTCTGATGGTAAACCCTAGTGTCTAGTGAACGGTGATAGGAGAGTCTGATGGTAAACCCTAGTGTCTAGTGAACAGTGATAGGAGAGTCTGATGGTAAACCCTAGTGTCTAGTGAACGGTGATAGGAGAGTCTCTGATGTTAAACCCTAGTGTCTAGTGAACGGTGATAGGAGAGTCTGATGGTAAACCCTAGTGTCTAGTGAACGGTGATAGGAGAGTCTCTGATGGTAAACCCTAGTGTCTAGTGAACGGTGATAGGAGAGTCTCTGATGGTAAACCCTAGTGTCTAGTGAACAGTGATAGGAGAGTCTCTGATGGTAAACCCTAGTGTCTAGTGAACAGTGATAGGAGAGTCTCTGATGGTAAACCCTAGTGTCTAGTGAACAGTGATAGGAGAGTCTCTGATGGTAAACCCTAGTGTCTAGTGAACGGTGATAGGAGAGTCTCTGATGGTAAACCCTAGTGTCTAGTGAACGGTGATAGGAGAGTCTCTGATGGTAAACCCTAGTGTCTAGTGAACGGTGATAGGAGAGTCTCTGATGGTAAACCCTAGTGTCTAGTGAACGGTGATAGGAGAGTCTCTGATGGTAAACCCTAGTGTCTAGTGCGACACTGTGTTGTGTATTAATGAAAAGATAAAAGCGGCTTAATCACAGCGGGGCAATCATTTCCCCATCATTAGAATCATAGATAGGAAATGGTTTGCTTGTAATTGTTATTGGACTGTGTGTGATGAATGTGTTTGAATAGTAGTTGTTTTTTAGTTCCTCACTGGTTTCTCTGATGATATTTTCATCTTTCTTCGTTGGGCTTCTGTTGGCATGCTGTTGATTAATGCAGATATTCTATCATGCTGCTGTTGTTAGTGATGTTACTGATGTTATTGTGAGTGAAAGCGCCCCACCCACAGTTAATATCTTGTATAATGTCTGGGATGGTATGTATTCATATCTGGAGCAGGAGACGGAGGCAGTGTGAAGGTGTTCACAGCTCACTGCATGTTCACACCATTAATCCTCTTGCATGTGATATCTTTTCTCTCTCTCTCCATCTGCATGTTCCCTTTGCTGTCTCTTTTTTTACCGTCTTTGCACGCTTCTATGTTTCCACTGCAGATTGATTGCAGGGATATTCTGAACATGCACTAATAACCACGTTAAAACAGCTTATTCATTCCTGCCAATACCTTGCCAAATAAACTGTAAGTAATGTGATGTTATGTTTAGATATTATCTAAGTGTTTCCGCTGTATTGTAGAGCCAAATGTACACCAACATTCTTTTACGTATTTTATTTTGTAGGGCCACCAGGGGGCAGTACCGAACAAACTGAAACATTGACATATTATTACCTTGTAAATTAGCTATAGAGAGTCCCGCCTCCAGATGACCAGCATGGGACCGTATTTAGTAAAACATATGTATTGTAGTCAAGGGTGAGAAACAAATAATGTTTTGATCCTGTTTGAATTGTGCCATGAATTACATACACGTTTGTCAATTTTAATAATAATTGTGCACATCAAGAAAGTTGTATTTTGGTGTAAAACTCTAGAAATATATGAGGTATAAGTGAAAATACCCAAAAGTGGCGTAAGTGACTTCTGAAGCTCCGATGCCTACGATGTTTAGTACCAGGATGTACTCACACCTACAACGGGTCTGTCTCTGATAAAAAGAGTCACTTGATTCAACACATCAGCTGAGATAACTTTACATTTGTTCATGGGCGTGTCTAAGTTAGCTAGCTAGCTAGCCAAGCTAACGTCTGTGTTGATGACACACAAACTAAATGATACTACGACAAATCTACGACGAGCTGCGACTTTCCTGACAAACATCATATGTGTATCATGGCATCATTATAAAGCAGAGATCAAAAATATGTATTTTCCCGTTGACTGCTGTATATATTTCTTTCATGGCGGGAGCGCCTGACATCTCTAAGGTGAACGGGTTAGCTAACATTTCCACAACCAGTAGACACTTGCACCGCGAGCATTCATTTAAGAATCATGTTTGTGTCCACCAAATGAAGTTAAGTCCATATTTAGCTTTTTAGCTAAATAGTTTTTAGCTTTGGTCTTCACTTCCTGAGGGAAATATCTTGCTCTTTAGCTGCTAAAGTCTTCACTGTTTCTACCTGCGGGTCTCTGGTTGTGTCTGTGTGCTGCTTGATTCGGGGCACTTACTGCACAGTTGGTTTATTACAGATGTTTGTGCTGAAAAGAGTTGCCTGCCACTACTGGAAATGAGGTTGATGAGAGAGGAGCTGAAAAACAATATTTAAACACTCTGTAGATCTACTGGAGTCATGTGTAATGTGGAAATGAACCCACATAGTCATTTACCCAACATGAAATATTGATTAGTGCAGCTTCAAGGCCTCAAGTCTTTAAGGCCATGTTTCACATTTAGAACCCCTCTCCAGGGGGCGTTTCAAAGAGCATTCTAAATCACAGATGGAAGCAGATGAGATGAAATAAAAGTTCCTCAGGATTTCATCACAGAATGATCTGCTGATTGGGAGAGTTAGTTTTAAAGTGATGCTGGTTATTAATCTGAATACGGGTTGTATTTGTGGCATAAATACAATACAGCCACATCCTCCCTAAACCCAGTCTATCAACGCTTTTCATCCATTTGTTAATATTGATGATTCTTTGTGAATGAATCATTCGTGGTTTTATTCTTTTGCTGTTGGCTGATTAATGTGTTTGTTTTTATTCTTTTGTGTGTTTTATGTGTAATGGAATCTCTGTTTTTGCATCATGAGCAGTTCCAGGGGTGGATGTCATGGATTTCTTTAGGTGGATAATAAAACATAGATTTTTAACCTCAAAAGCTTTCAGACTAGCGAAAAGTTGTCCAACGGGTTGTAGATTCATGTGAAAGCACTGCTGTGTGTGGTGTCGCTGCTCAACGTCAGCATGATATTCATGTTGACACCCACCCCTGGCCTGTTCCTGTGGAGGAGCTCAAGGTCAAACGGAGCCTGACTCCAACTGTGCGTGTGCTGCAGGGAGAAGTGGTGTCACATGACCCAGGAGGAGAGGGACGACAGCTCCAAAATCGATGAGAACATCGCCTTCGGCCAGCTGGGGTGAGGAAGCTGCCACATGAAATATTACGATGTTATGTGTAAATCTGAAAATACGTAAAGTTTAAACAGATGTTGACAAATGGCGATATTGGTTTCTGTTCTGTTCTTGTAAATGTAAATATGTAAGTCTATATTGAGATGTAACAAACAGAACTGGCAGAAATGGTAAAATAGTGTTTGTGCCTAGATGTTTAGACAGAGATCATTTTACAAAAGGTATTATAGTGTTTAAACAGTGCAATGTATTATGAATATGCTCAAGCCAAACTGTAGTTTTCTTTTTGTTATTGGCGCAGGACATTTACAACAGACTGAGGCTGAGTCTCATCAGGTTACTTAGGGAGGCCTCCTGGTGGTTAAACTAGCTCATGGTCCCAATGATAGTAATAATATATATATGACATATACCTTTGTTTCATTTCATTTAAATGAATTTTGTGAAGAAGGTTAGTCTGTGTGTTCCAGGGACTGTCGATAACATCCGCTTTAATACAACTATAAGATCTGTTATAGATTCATCCTAAATGAATAGATTGAGCATGGAGCAGAATATGAACCTGAAGGTCCATAAGTAAGTTGTATCAAATGGTAAATACAGAGAGACATTTATTATTGGACCACACTGTTTCTTTTGTTACGTTTTGAGTTCTTGAGTTTGGGGCGACTGTGGCTCAGCGGTAGAGCAGAGTCGTCCTTCAATCAGAGGATCGGCGGTTCGATCCCCGGCTCCGCTAGTCTGTGTCCTTGTGTCCTTGGGTCCTTGGGCAAGACACTTAACCCCAACATTGTTCCCGCAGGCTGTTCCTGTATGAACGGTGTATGAACGGATATCAATGATTACAAGTGGCACCAGTGTGTGAATGGATGAATGATGACATGTAGTGTTAAAGTGCTTTGAGTGGTCGGAAGACTAGAAAAGAGAAACAAGTAGAGTCCATTTATTGGGTTTCTGTTTTTTGTTGTAAATGGTAAATACAGAACATCTGTACTGAGATGAGCTCTTTATTTTCAGGACATTCACTCATAACATGCTGGCGTTTGGGCTCAGTAAGAAGCTCTGCAATGACTTCCTGAAGAAGCAGGCAGTCATTGGGAACCTGAATGAAGGTAAAGCATGAAAGAAACACTCTCTGCTCTCAGCCCATTCATTTATTTGGTCATTTTAGATCTCAAGCACAACCACAAGCAAACTCACTAACAAGGTTCTCCACTAGGGACCGCTGTGCAATCCCTGTCAATACATGCCCGTCTATAGCTCCTAAAGAGAAGAACAATAACAGCAGCAGGAGTTTGGACCTGCAGATATGTAGACATGTCAATGTCATGAAGGTATAAACTGCTGCAATGTGAGGACCATTGCCACCTGCAGTCAATGAGCAGAAGAAGAAGAAGAATTTTAAGGATTGGCAGTTAAATTTGCCATTTACTTCAGAACGCTCACTTTACCCATCCTGGCTGGTTTTATACCAGAGAGGGAAAGTGTTGGTGACACCTGGTGTTGACATGTGTGATGTGTATCTGGATCTCTAGTTCATGCAGGTGTGAATGCACACTAAGTATGTTCGGCCAGACCACATCTGGAAGTGCCTCGCTTTGGGATCAGAGCTCTGCCAGGTGTAAATATATTTCTATAATTATATTTTGTCCCCTTGCAGAACAGTACAAGCTGCTGAGTGACCACATACAGAAAATGGCGGCAGAGTGAGGTTGTCGACGACGCTGCATTTCAACGTCTCCACATAACGGACTGACAGCACACATCAGCTATTTCTTTGCAACTCAATGCCACCGTGACCGAGTCTCTGTTTGTCTGTATTTGTGTGGTGCACTGCTGCGATAAGCAACATAACCTACTGTACTGAACTGTGCCATAGTTGTAGCAAACCCTGTGACGTGGTAGTGCTCCTCTGCACCCTGTTTATGTGACGTGGTAGTGCTCCTCTGCACCCTGTTTATGTGACGTGGTAGTGCTCCTCTGCACCCTGTTTATGTGACGTGGTAGTGCTCCTCTGCACCCTGTTTATGTGACGTGGTAGTGCTCCTCTGCACCCTGTTTATGTGACGTGGTAGTGCTCCTCTGCACCCTGTTTATGTGACGTGGTAGTGCTCCTCCGCACCCTGTTTATGTGACGTGGTAGTGCTCCTCTGCACCCTGTTTATGTGACGTGGTAGTGCTCCTCTGCACCCTGTTTATGTGACGTGGTAGTGCTCCTCTGCACCCTGTTTATGTGACGTGGTAGTGCTCCTCTGCACCCTGTTTATGTGACGTGGTAGTGCTCCTCTGCACCCTGTTTATGTGACGTGGTAGTGCTCCTCTGCACCCTGTTTATGTGACGTGGTAGTGCTCCTCTGCACCCTGTTTATGTGACGTGGTAGTGCTCCTCTGCACCCTGTTTATGTGACGTGGTAGTGCTCCTCTGCACCCTGTTTATGTGACGTGGTAGTGCTCCTCTGCACCCTGTTTATGTGACGTGGTAGTGCTCCTCTGCACCCTGTTTATGTGACGTGGTAGTGCTCCTCTGCACCCTGTTTATGTGACGTGGTAGTGCTCCTCTGCACCCTGTTTATGTGACGTGGTAGTGCTCCTCCGCACCCTGTTTATGTGACGTGGTAGTGCTCCTCTGCACCCTGTTTATGTGACGTGGTAGTGCTCCTCTGCACCCTGTTTATGTGACGTGGTAGTGCTCCTCTGCACCCTGTTTATGTGACGTGGTAGTGCTCCTCTGCACCCTGTTTATGTGACGTGGTAGTGCTCCTCTGCACCCTGTTTATGTGACGTGGTAGTGCTCCTCTGCACCCTGTCCTGTATCAGTAATAATACAACATCATCAAGTGGTGCACACTAGTGTCTGTGACTCTGTCTGTGACTCTGTCTGTGTGACAAAGACCGTCCAGTACAAAACCGCCTCAGTATGGCGTCACAAGATCTACACATGATGTGTACATTATATATCCTCGTGCTGTTTTGTTCGGTGTTCCCTTGGCAACCACATTTATTACATGTTGGTGAAACCCTGTTCTAAGTATCGTACATTTAACATAGAGGTCTGCATACAGTTCAAACCAGACTTGGATATAATAGGACGTGATAACTCACAGGGTTGAATGTGAAGCTATGAATGCTTTCTGTACCGCTGTAGGACCCTACAGAGACAATGGATGAGTGAGCTTTAGAGGTGCTGGGAGGCATGGATGGACGAGTGGACGGGCCTACTGCACACAGGCCCAGGGGCCCTCAGGGCCCTCAGGGCCAGAGGCCCCCTGTCCCTCATCTACAAAATGTCAATCAAAGACCAGGAGACTCAAAAGGACCACAAAGAAACATTAAAACGACTACAAAGAGATACAAAGCAATAACTATGAAAAGAGGCTGAACAACTACAGTCTGTGTGTGTTGCTCCTATGTAGTGCTGGGGCCTTTTGCATGTCCCTGCCCAGGGGCCCACTGTCTCACATTGTACCTCTGGACAGGCTAACTGGTTACTCCTGCTTCCAGTCTTTAATGCTAAGCTAACACACTGGTATCATTCTTCTCAACAAGAACAAAAAGCAGCAAAGTCTTCCTTCTGATTTCAATCCGTTTCCTCTGGCCCACATTTAACATCTAGCAGTATTCATTGTATGTTTTTAATCAGACACTGAATGATACCCTGGGGAGCATTAGAGACCACTCATCTATCCAAAGTGCCTTCATGAAAGTGAATGTGTTGATCCTCTGATGCTGTAACTCTGTTGGCCAACCAAACACTAATGCAGAGCCTCAATGATCACTCTCTTACTCGTGCCCTGCTGCATAGAAAGAATAATACCTTTGGTTGTATTGCTGTCTGTGTTGTCAGTGACCTAAGTAGTGTTAGTTTGTTGAGCTGTAATGATGCAGAGCTGAGCATGTGGCCTGCACGGCCCAGCATACTCATGAGTTCCTATCCCGTCTGTATATCTATCGAGCATGTGCAAACTGCATCAAGCTAATGTAAAATGAGTGACTGAACTTGTATTACTTCCTCCTACCACTGCGGGGTAGCATCGCGTCTTCATTCAGAGCTTCTCAATGAGAGATTCCTGCTCAGCTTCATTCTGGAGAATAGATCAATGTGTGTGTTTTTAAATGATGACTTCTACATCTGAATGCTGGGATGATGCACTTTCTGGCAGGTTGAATCCAAGTTTAGATCGATATTCTTCTTTAATCTCCAGTGCTGATGAAGTCGTTCTGTAAATACTGTACATATTCCTCTGTATATTGTAAGAATAGATCACGTGCTGCTGCTTGTGAATTATATATCTGTAAATGTATAAACAATAGATGTAATTGTGACCGTCGTGTCCACGAGGAACATAGATGTCTGACTGTCTCTATTAACCCTGAAGTACCCCAAGTGACTTGTAGTTCTCTCAGGTGTCCCTCTGCTGTCAGCCTTTCAAACCAAACACCCTTCATCCCTCTGGCTCGGTTGAAGTATTGACCTGTATATTGTACCTGTTAGCTCAGCATGAGCCATTTGCACTACATTTAGTCTGAGCATCTGCACTCTAATCGTCTGGATGATGCTACACTGATGTTCTTGTTGTGCACGCTCTCTGTCTCCAGCATATCTGTTGTTGAATGTTCTCTCGCAGCCTGGATGAAGAGAACATTTCAACCGCGTTGACTTTGTCTCAATTATCAAGCAAGTGACATTCGTCATTAAAGTACAGTACGTTTTTATGGGATTGCCCTTTTCATGAATCATGTGATGATGACAATGTGGTCTCCAAATCCATGTGTCCCCAGTTGCGGGTTAGTTTCGGGGTTCCATGCTAACAGTTCAGCACTTCTTCGTTAGATTACTACTCGCTCTCATGAAGCTCACTTACGGTGGAAAACCAGAAGAGGAGATACAAGTTGATGTGAATTTAACTACAGAACTGCCATTGACTGAAAATGAACTGAGATGAACTACCTATGGTTTAGCTCCAGAGCCGGGGGAGTGGCACCCTGTGAGTCGTCTAGTGTTGGAGATATCAGCCTCAGACGCCTTCGAGACGTCTGCCTTCTCTCCAATATAATGGGACTATGTGGCACCCCAAGCGCCAACAATGTCATTTTTAAAAACTCAACAGCAACGTCTTTCCAGAGATCATGAGCCGGTTCCTCAAGATAATCCTCAGAGCTTGTTGTGAGCGGTTTCATGTAGGAACTACGCTTGTAACTGCTCAGGTATAGTTCAACCTGTATACTGTAACTGGAGACCCTGATCCACTGGGAACACACACATGGTTAATATCAATGTGCACATTGTCATTACTTTAAAGTCTGCGCTCATCTGCTGTACCTGTGAACGTGTCCAATCAAGATGTTAGACATTTCATTGTGCTACGCTTACATTTGCCTGGACATGATGTCATAATGTTGATTCAAGTTGCTGATACTGAAATAAATGTATTTTTTGGATGTCACTTTTTGTGAACTCTTCTTGGATCTGTGTAACGTGCTTTTCCTTACAGGGAACCAGGGGCTGAAGCCCCCTAAAATGTTCTTCAGCCCCCCCAAATAATTTGGCATTATTGGTTTAAAAAAACAAACAAAGGAGTTCAGCTCAAAGTCAAGGATGCACGGAGTGAAATCATAAGTACAGGTAGTTACAGAATGTGTCTATCTGTAGTTGTTAACGGTTGTTACCTGCTTACATTTAGGTTTACTTGAGGCAAATTAAAGGGAATATTGTAGTGGGCTATGTTAACACTAAGCTAGCTATTTTGTTAGAAACTGTCTCCAGTGAGCAAGAGTGTGAACGAGCAAATTCGAAATAGAAGAAGTAACTATCGACATCTCTCTATTCTTTGCATTAATATATCTCTCTAGTATTTCTAAACAATATCAGTCCCTATAGAATGTTGTTTATAATCAGTTAATGCTAGTGGAAACTAAATGTCATAGTGTCCCTCATAACGCTATTGTACCGGTATATCATCCAATTCATTGACCAGATGGATATCAGAAGATTCTTTAGGAGAGGTGGCAGCTCCGCCCAGTCAGATGAGAGAGAGAAGCTGAAGGAGCCGGTGTGATGGAGGTTAGTGGTCTACAGGTCTAGAAGGAAACGAGTGGAGTTTTTTTATTTTCTTGTACTGTGGTAGAAATGTATAGGCATTTGTTGCCAGGCCTAGGCTACTCCAAGGCATAGCCTAAACTGTCTGAAACAATGGATATCCGCGGCCCCAAATGGGCCCCAAAACAAATTGCCGCAAACATGCTAAGCCCCCCCTTTCTTTGAATCCTAGAAACGCCCCTGCAGGGAATCTGAACCCTATTTTTTACATGTTTTTGTGTTTTAAGTGACCAATGGGGACAACTTCTGGAATGGGTCCAGAACACAGTGCAGATGGAAGCAACAATGTAGCGACTCCTCAAAACATGAGGGAAAGAACCCGGCAGAGAAATCAAAGCTTTCTCTTTACCTCTCGCTTCATCCGGTTTGTTAGCAATCTCTCTATTCATAGCTAGAATCTGTGGGTCGAACATTGTTTGTATCTGGTGTTGTGGTTTCCGTTTGTAGTCCGTGTAGTTTTGACCAATCACGTTCCAACAGGTAACAGTCGGCCTGGAGAGCTAAAGGAACGGAACGCATGAACCAAGATGTAATGTGGGAACCCACCTGTCATCTGAGAATGATTTAGCTTTTTATTAGTTTAAAATGAGCTTACAAACTGGCTACTTGTGAAACAATCCGGTCGTACACGTCATCTCTCCACTCCAACCCCCAGTCTCACACCTCAAGTTGATAATCGGACCGTAAACAATGAGCAGCTCGTGGACTACAGGTATATTCACTGGCTACACTGGAACCTCAGAAATATTTCCCTTTGCCCGTCGTCAGACAGATAGCTGATTTGTTATTGCCTGCTACGCTTTTTGTAATCCAACACAAAAGCTCTGACAACATGGGCACTCTTGTCTCCAACAAACAGAATGCGAAAGGTAAAGACAAATGTTATATTTCTCGAGGGTTCTTTCATCATTTGTCAGACACTTCTACTCACAATCTGAGCCTGTCAGTGGTTAAAACCAGCTCTTGGACGTACATTGACGGTGAGGAGATTACATCACAGCCTGTTTAGCGTCTGCTGTCTGCAGCTTTCCCTGGACCAGTTAAAAGAATGGTGGTCTCCATTGGTCCCTAAGACACAAAAACATGTGAAAATAGGGTCCAGGTTGAAAAACAAAGTTACAATTAACTGCGTTGGCAAGTGTGACAAGATTAAGACCAATATTGTTTCGAGCTGAGGCTGCTAACAACAATCTTGTGATTCTTTCCTCATTTCACCCTTTTTTAAAAAGTGTCATTTTTTCCTATTAGATTTATATTTTTCTGCCATTATGGAAAAGCTTATGAAATGTAATACTTCTACAATAATTATTATAAGCAATGTAACTTTATTGATCTTTGGGAAGATGTTGTTGCAGTAAAGACGATTCAGGTTGGAAAAAAGAGAAACGCCTTTAAAAATACTGCACACCTGTGTGTGTGCGTGTGTGTGTGTGTGCGTGTGTGTGTGTGTGTGTGTGTGTGTGTGTGTGTGTGTGTGTGTGTGTGTGTGTGTGTGTGTGCGTGTCAGAGAGCTTGTATATGTCTGAGTCAGTACGAGCCTGTTCATTGGGACCCTCTGTAGTCCAATGTGCTGCCCACTCTCAGGTCCAGCTCTGTGTATAAATAAACAGTAGTCACGCTGGCTGCGCTCTGATTGGACACCACGTAATGAGCTGTGAAAGGCCAGTCAGCAGTGTCACACCATGAACACCCTCCTCCATCTAATTAGTACCAGACCTCAACACACACAACACAGCCATGCAACATGGTGGCCACCTTTTGTCACCTCTCTACCCACGCCTCTAAATGCACATATTGAAATCTGCTCGTGTATTTGTAGAATTATTTATTTCATTAAGTTTCTTCAATGCATGTCTGGATCTCCGGACACTCTGCAGAAGTACTGTATGACCAAAAGATGCATGTTGCACATGTTGTGTTATTCTTTTTTGTGCGTGTGTCACTTTCTTTATATTGCATTTATTCCGATTTGTTTTTTAATTACAATTTCTGCTTATATATCCACAGTGTCAGTCGTTATGTCAGCATCGTGGCTAGCAGCAGATATAAACCGTTGGTCGTTTCTACCGCAGGAACGTCCCCACAGGACCGAGACCCTTTTTAGGAAGTCGCCCACTTTACTCCTGCAGGTCCTTTCCATCTGCCGTTGCAGTTTTTGTAAAATAGCAGTTGTGTAGCACTGTGGGAAATGCTGGTGGTCTAAAACAAAAGTGTTTGACAAAACAGCAAAGTTCAGTGCTGCAAACTCCTCTCACATAATTCCTCAGATAGAAGGAACAGAAAGTCACTGAGGTGAAATGCAGGAGAGTTCCTAAAAAGGTTCAGGCCCGTATCGTTTATACATTATATTCTGTATATGTGAGGGATACATTTTGGTGTTCTGTAATAATAATATCAATATTATCATTCTCTAGGATTATCAAAGTGGTGTAACATCAGCTCTTCATTCTCGGTGATAAAGAGCACACAGACAGTGATACTGATGTATTTTACAGATGACACACATTGGCATTCTTACAACCCTCTGTACATACAAACATAACTGATGCATTCACAGTCACGCCGACAATAACACATTCATTTGCACAAGACCAGCTGTGCAGTATAAATGTTGAAGTGGTTTGTTTTAGCTTAGATGCTCAAGTGTGTGTATGTTTGCATATGTGTGTCCCATTGCAACATAATTCCTACTTTGCATAGACGTGTGTGTGTGTGTGTGTGTGTGTGTGTGTGTGTGTGTGTGTGTGTGTGTGTGTGTGTGTGTGTGTGTGTGTGTGTGTGTGTGTGTGTGTGTGTGTGTGTGTGTGTGTGTGTGTGTGTGTGTGTGTGTGTGTGTGTGTGTGTGTGTGTGTAGAGGGGGCAGTGGTCCTAAGTGAGCCTGTGATGCAGCTCCACTTCCTCCTGGATTAAGTGTTAAAGTCAGGGTGGTCCCAGTCTGGGGGTGGTAATCCTGCTGCTGTGTACAAGTCGTCCTGCCAGTGTCCGTATACACACACACACACACACACACACGAGCCTCATGGGACCGTGGGTATTTATTTACAGTTCGTGAAAGCAAAGCTGCAGAAATGTTGAAAAGTTTTGATGAGAGCAGGATTCCAGCGGCCGGTCGGCCTCGTTAGTAAAGACCAGGATGACGCCATCGTCTGCAGGGTTGGAAACACTCCGTCTCTCTTTGGGATCAGAACGCAGCTTTGACTGCAACAAACCTTTGTGAAACATGACACGCACTACTTGTGTATTAAATATGCAGAAATAATATTGTTTGGGTTGAACATCCAACAAGCGGAGGAAAGTAAACTAACTAGTGAATATGAAAACAAAAAAGGGTGAACGTACTGTAAATATATAGATTTATTTGTCATAATCTTAAAAGAAGGCTGACAATACAACTAGAGAAACATGCCTGTGCTAATTGTGATTAATTGTGTCATAGATCTGAAATCAATGTGACGAGATATGAACTGAAAAGTGTCCTGATTCATTTAGAAGGATTAGATAAACGAGGTAGGGATTCATGTTATGATGAAACAATAACTATAGTTGTATACAGTGTGTATATATAGACTGTATATGTGTGTATGATTGAAGCCTGGTCAAACTGTCAGGGCTACGTTACCATGGAGCCCACACTGTCACTAACTGCTCTCCCTGAATAAATATCTCATTTTTTGAAAAACAATGAAGTGATTTCAGAGAGAAGCAGACAGAAGGGTCTACAGTATGATGTTACAAAGATAAAGCTACAGTGAACCACCACATCACCTGGAGGTCCAGACAGAACACACTTCACTGCTACAGTCATTAGAACGCAGAAGCAGTAATGTTGTTGTTGGATGAGGGTCCGTGGAGCACGCTGGCTGATGCTGCGCTGTGATTGGCCAGTCTGAAGGCGTTATGACCCCTGATCACAGCTGTGAACTCTTCAACCACAGACTGGAGGGGAACAACTTAAGTATTTCACAAGATATAAGTCCAAGAAAATGAAGCGATTTCATCAGTTCTGTTGCTACTGTGACGAGCTGTCTGTCAGGAGCCTGGTGGGCGGAGAGATTCAGCTCACCTGTCTAGACGATGGGCTGGTGGTCTTCCTCTCTCCTCTGGCTTCCAGCCTGTTTGTTTTCACTTCCTCTCTCTTTAATTGTGTAAAATAAACATTTTGAGTTACAACTGTGTGTGTGGTCTCTGCTGTTTTGTCCTTGAGCCACATTTGGACTTATCTTGTGACCCGGTGCAGGACGACAATGATGCCAATGGACAGTCAATGAGGATCCTTTTAATGCATTCACGTGGTCGTTTTTAATATCCACAAAGAGCACTTTTGGAAGGTGGATGGGTCCAGCAAACAGGACTTTCTACCACGACACCGGCGTTTTTTTGGTTCTGGTTTTGTTGTCTAAACCGTACTTAGTTATTTTTCCAAAACCTAGTGGTTTTGTTGCCTATAATCTAATTTAATTTGAATGTAATGTCCCAAAAATAAATAACTAATGAAAGGTAAAGAGATGGATGTCGATGTAAATTAAAAACTGATGGAATTGCATCTTCAAAGGAGACAGATTGTCAAGTGATCAGTTCAAACACAAGAATGAAACATTTACTTAGATAAATAATAAGCCATATATACATAAACTATACATATATGCATGCAGTTGCCTAAGATTATTTTTTTAATTTCATTTCCCTTCACTCTTCTCATGTTTAATAATTAGTCACGTTTAAGTTGAAACCATTTCAATGTATTAATTATGATCCCCTCATAGATATCTATGGGCTACTTTGGCTATTTTCAACTAGATGGTATTGAAGCCAAAGTACTTGAAGAATATAATATATGATATGTTTCATTGGGCCTTTAAACAAAAGCTAATAAAACCTCCTGAAATCCAACTATAACTTGCATTTCAGGGAAACATTAAAAACGCTTCGTGTCTCCTTGTCACTGGAGGGAGGAACAGGGAAAATATACGATACAGCTCAATGCAATCACAGGTCAATGCACAAAGTACTGCCTTAGAAACCATTGATCTGACAGCGTCAACACATATTACATCTAACAGTGAAGATGCATTGCAGGTCTGCTGTATTTGATTTCATGCGGTTGTTCAGGTGTTCATGTGTTCTTTGTGTCCATATGCTCTCTCTGCATGCACGTGTTTGTGTCCAGCTTGTAAACAGCATCAGTCCTGATCTGGAGGACATGTGAGGCACATAATGATGTATAGAGCGCTGTGCCAGGAAACCTAACTTGATTAGCAGCTAATGTGAGCTGAACCGAGCCCATCAATCTCCATCATGGCCCCGCCCTCCCCCGGTGCTGAGTGTGTATTTGGACAAGTGTAGCGGTTTATGTAGAGAGTGAAAAAATATAATAAACACTTGGATTAGGAGCCTTTTTGAACCAGCCGACTTTAAAGCGTGTGATTTAGCGCTGAGCTGGGACTTGATTGCACATGAAACACAGGCGATGACACTTTCCAGAGTTGCAGCTATATTTCTCCCTCTCTCTCTGTGACTATAGAGGCTTGGCAGCTCCGTCTCAACATAAGTCATGATGAAGATATTTAAAGTCAGCTCAAAATGTTCTGAACTAATCTGCAGTTATCCCCCAAAGTGCCCCGCACTGTAGAGGAGGTCACTCACACCGACTTCCTTCCTAAAACACAGAAAAGTGAAAAACTATTTCAGCTTCGTCAGCAGTTAAACCACTAATGAGTCCAAAAGAACACAAATCCCGAGGTAACCGGTAGGGATACAGTGGTCATGTTACAGACTAATCTAAGCTTGCACTGCTATCATTGATGTCGTTGAATGAATGGCATTTGTTCTGCAGGTATTTGGTCATAAAGTATTTAGCATATTTGAATTTTGACCAAATAATAAGGCCGGAAAAAAGTCAAAGAATCACCAAAAGTGATTCCAGTTCACTGTACTTGTGTTTCTCTTTTCTAGTCTTCCAACCACTTAAAGCGCTTTAACACTACATGTCATCATTCATACCCATTCATACCCATTCATACACTGATGGAGGGGCTACCATGCTAGGTGCCACCTCCCCATCAGGACTAACTGTAGACAATCAAAACCTTTTAAATCAGCACAGGAACAGAGAAGAGACCGTTAGTAACCTGCAGAGTTGCCCCAGGACACATCAACATGGACTAGCAGAGCCGGGGATCGAACCACCGATCCTGATTGAAGGACGACCCTGCTCTACCACTGTCATCCCAACAACTGCTAAAAAGGTAGCGTCAACATCAACTTGTTTATCATTAGCACCTCTTGGAAACGAAGCGAACGAAGAGGCAAGCAGGAGTAATGCAAATGTACAAAGGGGGCTAAAGATGAGGGCAACATGAATGTAAAATCTAATATTTGATGAATAAATAAATAAATATCTGATTTCATGTTTATTTTTTGTTCCATCTTTAACCCTTAATGTTTCTGAGTAAATGTAATACTCCAGGCTGAACACACTGATCCGTCCTCTTTGTTTACCTTTTTTTTTTACGTCTCCATGCATCCACTGGTTACCCGTGTTTAACGTCACATTGCAGTGATTTGTGGGTAATTCCCTTAGGCTAAGTCTGCATCTAATGGTGACTTACGGAAAGAGTTCATAAAGGGCTCAAAATGTCTGCCAGAGAGCTGCAAGAGCTGAGAGCTGCAAGGCCGGAGCCGCCAACTTTGAGCAACGGCTCTTCAAAAACCTATGAGTGATGTGACTTCATCTATATATTATACAGGTTTTCCCTTTATTTCACAAAGAAAAACAATTCAAGCCAACCAAACATTTACCCCACTCATTGTTGTGTAAGACATTTAGACTAGACTAGACTTAAACTATATATTTTCTGTAATTTTTTGAGAGAGAAGACGAGTGAGAGAAGACCACAGGGGCGGAGTCGCGAGCCAGTAGGTACCACTTCCTCTCGTCATCATGAACCAAATCTAATTTTTTTAATGAGAATAATAGGGCTTAGTTGGTAATACAAATATTTCGCTTACACATCAAATTGTGGAAATGTGTTCTGAACAAAAAATAAAGAAATAAAAACGCCGAGCGATTGTTCAACTCTTTTTAACACTATTGTGTGAAGTGCTGAACATTTCTGCATCAGCGTGGACTTCTTCCTCAGCCAGTCTGGAGACAAAATGTAGTTCTGAGTCATAATCCACAGCATTTTCATATAAATACTCGTCCATTTTGCTTCTCTCTGTGACTGATTACTACAACAGAACAGTGATTCAACCTGATGAAAGCTTTTACATCTGATGTTCTAAACACACACACATACACACTGTCTGGAGGGTCTTTTGCTGGGACAGGAAGTAATGCGTTTTCTGTTTCTGGCTTGTTTGGATTGAACAGAAGAGCTGGATTTCAGCAGTGATGGCCACGATGGCTGAGGAGGGAACGGAAAAAACGCATTCTAATAAGACACCCTTTCTCAAAGGTTTAGAAGTTTTAACTAATAGCTTTAATAATGGTTAATGTAGTGTTTTCCCTTTCACCGTGACAACAGGTGGCACAAAAACTGTTTTTTAATTTGAAAAGAACAAAACACTTCAAGAGTTAAAGACTGCATTAGAAGTTGAGATAACTGAATTTTCTGAAGCTTTAAAGCCATTATTATAATCTTAACTCAAGGTAACCGATCTTTATCTTACTATTCAGCCCAGTATCATGGCAGTTTGGGAAATAGTCATGAAATGCCTTTTGTCCAGAAGACTGGTGTTCGACATCGCATGTAGTTTTATGGTGGTTTTCCAAACTGTCTAAAGCTAACTGTTGGGGGTTTTGTTGCCTGAACCTAACTATTTGTGTTTTTGTTGCCTGAACCTAACTGTGTTTTTGTTGCCTGAACCTAACTATTTGTGGTTTTGTTGCCTGAACCTAACTATTTGTGGTGTTGTTGCCTGAACCTAACTATTTGTGGTGTTGTTGCCTGAACCTAACTATTTGTGGTTTTGTTGCCTGAACCTAACTATTTGTGGTGTTGTTGCCTGAACCTAACTATTTGTGGTGTTGTTGCCTGAACCTAACTATTTGTGGTTTTGTTGCCTGAACCTAACTATTTGTGTTTTTGTTGCCTGAACCTAACTATTTGTGGTGTTGTTGCCTGAACCTAACTATTTGTGGTGTTGTTGCCTGAACCTAACTATTTGTGGTGTTGTTGCCTGAACCTAACTATTTGTGGTTTTGTTGCCTGAACCTAACTATTTGTGGTTTTGTTGCCTGAACCTAACTGTGGTTTTGTTGTCTGAACCTAACTGTGGTTTTGTTGCCTGAACCTAACTATTTGTGGTTTTGTTGCCTGAACCTAACTGTGGTTTTGTTGCCTGAACCTAACTATTTGTGGTTTTGTTGCCTGAACCTAACTGTGGTTTTGTTGCCTGAACCTAACTATTTGTGGTTTTGTTGCCTAAACCAAACTGTTTGTGGTGTCGTTGTCACAAAGGTCCTGCCACTCACACCCTGTCATCACTCATTCCCCTCACCTGGTCTTCCACGGCCATCTCACCTGCAGCCCATTCCCTCATTAGTCCCTCACTATTTAGGTCCGCTCACTTGCACTTTGATCCCAGATTGTCTTGTGTGTCTCTGCCAAGCTCTCCAGCGTTATCCTCATTCCAATGTCTGATCTGCCTGTTTTCAACCTTGGATTCTCTGCCTGCCTCTTTCAGATTTGTTTGCCTGATTGACTGATCTCCGGTTTTGTCCCTGTCTGAACATTAGTAAATCGAACTACACTTGTAACTCTTTCTCAGTGTCGTGCTTTTGGGTTCCAGTGTGCAGTGTACTTGTAATAATCACAGTCGTTGCCTCAGCCTAACTGTTCGTGATTAACTGTAAGTAGTTATTTTAAGCACAACCATGATGTTTTACCTTAACCTAAAGGTGCGTTCACACCAAATGCAAAGCCAAATTTTGGAAGAAACCACTATTCATGCTTAGTACTTGTTGTGGGTCCCAAATATCCCGGGAAACTAAACGCTGTCTTGTCTGGGTTCATAAAATAATCCGGAGGTGTTTTCACTGTATCCAGCAAGCCACACGTCGGCTGGTTTACAGCTTTATGAACCCAAAATAAAGAGATTTTGCTGTTAATTGCAATAAACGGATGAAAGGGATGCCGAGATAACTACATATTGATGCCGATCTGTAAAAAGTCTGAATTCATGTTTTGTTAGTTCCCTCCACAAGACTTCACACAAATTGTTCCGCGAATGGGGCGCATTTCGCGTTATTCGTGTTATTCGCGTCTTTGCATTGATTTTGTGTGTAATCTAATCACGCAAAAAATTTGTTCAACATGAAAAAAACTGACAATTGGTGTCCCTGTACACAAAACCAATAGATTGCATTTCGTGACTATTTCACAAACTGCCGTGAGACTGTGTTGCGCTATTTCCAAGCTTTCAAGCTACAATTGTGGTACTTAAGCATGAATACTGTTGACATCAAGTCAAAAGCTTTCATTTTCAGGAGTAATACAAATCCTGAAGTAAAGAAAGAAACCTGATTTAAGAGAATAAAGCAACATATTCTAATCTGATGGAGCTTTCGAATTGAAAGCTCATCTTTCTTTTTGAAGTGGAAGAAAAACAAAGAAGTGTATATAAATGAGTTTGATCATCTAAACAGGCCTGTTTTAAACAGAAGAGTAAATATATTTGGGGCAAATAGCAGCTGAAGATTAGAGGAGGATGCCTCAAAACAAACATTATGAGAAACTGCATTTAGAAGAAACAGATGTTTTTCTGCGTCGTCCCACCCTATCCAGCAGATGTGTGCTCAGAGGAAAAGCATTAAAAACCAGCTCTGTGTCCCCGCAAGAGGGTTCAGAGGTGCTGATGGTCGGTGCCGGTGCTCGGTGCCGGTGCTCGGTGCCGGTGCTCGGTGCCGGTGCTCGGTGCCGGTGCTCGGTGCTCGGTGCCGGTGCTCGGTGCCGGTGCTCGGTGCCGGTGCCGGTGCCGGTGCTCGGTGCTCGGTGCTCGGTGCTCGGTGCTCGGTGCTCGGTGCTCGGTGCTCGGTGCTCGGTGCCGGTGCTCGGTGCCGGTGCTCGGTGCCGGTGCTCGGTGCTCGGTGCTCGGTGCTCGGTGCTCGGTGCCGGTGCTCGGTGCATGTTGAAGAGCTCTGACCGCGACTCAGCTCGGCTTGTTTTCTAACATAACAAGTAAAACTGAGAGGACTTCCTTTTTGTTTGAGCTGCTTTCTCATGAGGATCTTTTACTGATCAAACACTTACAGGGACCATCAGATAACTAACAAGGATTAATCCACTTTGCTTTTAGAGGACTTCGCAGATCACTGGAGGATGAAGAGCCATCGGAGCATTATGTGTTAATATGAAAACCCCAAAGAGACAAAGCGTGGAGTTAAACTGATACCTCATTCCTCTCCTCCATTCTCTCCCCTCAGAGCTTTTCATCAGGTTTTATTTATGAAAGAATCCTATACACAGGAAATGCTTGTGATTGCAAGTTCCCCCCTCAAATGTGGGGAAGTTTATTTATTTTTAACAAACATTCCTGATTTGCAGCTCCGGCTTCTTTCAGACGACGTGTGTCGAAGCCACAGGCCTATATTTAGACATGGCCGCCCTTCTTGTTTGTGTCGATGCTGTCAGCGCTCTGACTTCATGCAGGTGTCAGTCTACAACACGAGATGGAGCTCACAGACACTCATTCTCAAGTTTCAGGTGAATGTAATGAGAAGGACAGACGTCAGCAGTCTGATGAAGCTCATCTCATACCTCAGCAGACGGAGCTCAAGGTAACTCCATCTGTGAGGAACACCACAAGGTCCTTAATGAACCAATAAGTGGACCTTGAGTGAAGATGGGTTCTTCAAATGTACTACATGAACAATCCTAAAGAACGAGTTAAACTGTGCTCTTATTTCAAAGAACAGCATTGTATTAGAATGATGTATTTAGTGCACATCAGATATGGTGATTACATGTTTACTGTCAGTTATTTATGGGAATGCCTAAACCTCATAATGTATTATATATAACATATATCAGACTACACTATGTTATAATGTCTGTGTTACCACATCATATGGTAATATTATATTTATATTTTGCTAAATGAATACAGACAATGTATACCATGTAACTTTGTCTTTAATTTCTCTGATACAAGCTCTATATAGCTCTTATTTCATTCTATAAAATAATAACATTGTATTTGTACACATGAAAGCATCTCTGTAGATTAATAAAGGCTAATCTTATTTGATCCTGTCTTATCTTCACACAAATATGTTATGCATTATTATGTATCACCATTATTAACCCTAATATGAGGATGTAAATATAGTGAGGTCACTAATCTTCAGAGGCTGTTCAACACAAAAAGAAACAGTGATATCTGAATGTTGTCACGAAATAAAAATCACTAAATCCATCACTGACTTCAATAACCGACAGCTCAGCTCAGCGACAGTTTGATTACAGGAGGAAACCACGGCCGAGCGCTTTGGGCTTCATAGACCATCATGTGGATCAAACTGCTCACTTCTTTAGACCAGAATACAGTAAACTCTCCTTCACACATTCATCACGAGTCAACACTTTTGGTCCGTATGTTCTTCAGTCACTTCAGGGTCGTCACTCTTTGAAGTTGTGTTCATTGAGTTTTGAATGTAATCTTTGTTTTTGTTTCCTTGATAATGTTTCTTACTATTAATTTAAAGTTGATACAACTGCTGGCAAATCAAATATTATTAATATCAGGAAGTACTCAGGATATCTTTATCCAAGCACTTTGGATGAATAATGTGTTTTAATACATCTTATGCACAGAAACACTGAACAGGGCTCAGTCCTACAGTTGAGGCCTGGCAACCCTCAATACACATCATTACAACGATATCAAAAGAAGAAACAACCTGTAATCACTAAACATTGCATCCAAACAATCTTCCAACTGAATTCTGAGTCTTGGTTTTAAATAAATCATTCTGTTGTTTTCTTACCAAACTAAGCTTTATTTTTGCACACGGCATTCAGAGCAGAGTGGAATGTGGAACATCATTTGGTTACATTATAGAGCACTTAACGTTATTCTCATATTGATGTGCAGAGTTGCTGTAGGCTGCAGGCTCAGCCATGACGTTCACTGATTCATCATCATAAAGAGAGACACACTGTGTACACGAGCTTTCCCTCAATATCCACATGACCCTCATACACTTTACATGTTGTAAGCATTGAGCCATCAACTGTAGGGAGCAACAGCTTTTGAATAATTACCACAAACAATAACCACTGACAATTACGCATGCGTAAAACTGAATCTAAAAGCGTCTCTGCTGCTCTTTGTCATTGCTGCAGATGATGAGGATGATCGGGATCCTGAAAAGAGCAGAAGAGCAGTAAGCTGTCTCATCATGCAAAGCTAATTACAGAGTTTACACTTCCATCCGTGCGTGAAATACATGAAAGTCTGAGCTGTACTCATTTAAAATGCAGCACATTGTCGGGGCAGGTGAGAGACAGGTAAGAGCAGAGGGGAAATCCCATATGGTACAACTGATGCGGCCGTGCGCCGAGGACCACGGACGGACTGCGCTCTGCGCATGTCTCCGCAGACAACCCGAGGATGCTGCTGCGCATTTCGTCTTCGCTCCTCGATAAGATGCTCTCGATGCTAAAACCTTTTGATTTGTCCCTGCTTGGCGCGTGTCCTTTCGGCCTGTCCTGAGCGAGCGCAGCCAAGTTAGTGTTCCCCGCGCAACTGAAACTAACGGCGCAGAGCGGACCTCTCTCCTTGTCTCTTCCGCTGAACGCTGACCGTCTCTCCTCTGGCTCCCGGCGGAGGGACGCGCCTGGGACATGCGCATGGTCTATCCAGAGCGGAGCGTGTCTCGGAACAGGACATGTCTCAGACTGGGGGGCGTCAAGCCTCCTCCCGGTGGACGCAAGCGTACCTTGGTTGAAGGACACTTTAGGTCTGGGAGGATTATGCGTCTGCTCCGCGTGGTTAAACTCGACAAGAACCGATTTTGTGTCAGGTTGTGTCTCCACCGCCTCCGCGTCCTGCTCCTGCCTCGCTGGTGCCTCTATACCCGAGCCGGTCTGATGTCTCAGAGAGGATTGAGGGTCCCTGGATGGGCCCGGGCCCTTAGTGCGCTTGTGTCCTCCGACTTTGGAGTCCAGAGCCTCCTGCTGGCTCTTCGCTTTCCTCTTCCTCCGACGGTAGTTGCCGTTCTCGAACATGTCCAGGCACTTGGTGTCCAGCGTCCAGTAGCTGCCTTTGCCAGGACGTCCCTTCTCTCTGGGCACCTTGATGAAGCAGTCATTCAGGGACAGGTTGTGGCGGATGGAGTTCTGCCAGCCCTGTTTGTTGTCGTGATAGAAGGGGAACCGGTCCATGATGAACTGGTAGATGCCGCTGAGCGTCGCGCGCTGCTCCGGTGCGCTCTTGATGGCCATGGCGATGAGCGCAATGTAGCTGTAGGGCGGCTTCTGCGGAGGCTCCTCGCGGGCCGGCACGAAGCTCAAGGCGGCGGGCACGACTCCTCGGCTGTCCCCTCCGTACAGGTAGATGAGCGGGGTACCGGAGAGGCTCAGAGCCGAGTGCGGCATTCCGAGATGCGGCAGACGGCCGTGGTAGAGAGTCATTACGCCGGGGAAGCTGCAGTGTGTCCCGGGGAAAGTTGAGCCTGCTCCCGGAGCTCCTCGCCACCACTGACTGACTCCCCAGCCTCATGAGGGGCCCTGGAAATGTTAATAATTGTTGTACGTTTGCTGTGTTATGTTGACTTTGCACTGGGAAATAAATTGGCCATCATAAACAGTCGGTGGTGTTCTGAGCCCACCCACATTAATTAAAATTTCATTGCGCTGAAACTCCCTCGTGCACCCCCCACCCACCCCACCTCTCTGTCCAACAGCCAATGAGGTGCCGGGTTATTCCCTCATCTGTTTATAGAATTAGTCGCTTGATAAGTCTGCCCACCCAGGTCGAATCAAGCTGTGTTTATTTGGAAAAATTTCCGGGCACTCAATACATAAACGCACTGATGTGCTGTTTGAAATATCACGTCCACCCCTGACGCTGAGAGTTGCTCACACAGAGAGAACAAGCAAACATTGCCGGGTCCTCTCTGGGAGTTGCTGCGGGTTCGCTCATGTGAAAACAAAGTGTATAAAAGAGAAATGAACTCAAACAATGTCTCTTAACTCGTGTCAGGCCCACAGCACACCACGGTGTTCAAAGATCTGAGGACAGTAAGTGATGGATGACTGACACGATACTATCACCATCACACTGGTACAGCTGCTACAGGCCTGCAGCTGCTTTACATGTTATACATTATTATGCATGTTTCATTATGTAACAGTGAGTTTGTGAACAAGTTGTTTTTTTCACATTTGTATTCAAAGAATCAGTTATATATTTCCAGCAACAGTATCTCCATCTTTATTCTGATTGTTATATTTATTCATTTTCCTAAAAATAGTAACATTTTAAGCAATAGATATTAAACTAAAATGTTACTTTAAAGGAGTGATATTTGTCAGCTACATTCTGAGACATGACTTTAGCGGATTGATTTCTATCTGCTCATGATGAAGACAACAAGAAAGTGAGTGGTCCTTTTAATACAATTTATTTTGTAAAACTGGTAGAATTGAACTTAAATCTCTTCAGTTCCCATCTGGCTCAAATACAAAATATACAAAAAAACAAGGTAATTTACTTTGTGTATTATGATGACACAAGAAACCATCCGTTTATATTCATTTATAGCATCCTATAGTATCTTCTTGCTTTATTTGTGATCATTTGTGTCCTGCAATATTAAACATATTCATCTGCAGGTCTGTAGGTCACAATGAAAACATCCACGATGACAGAACACTGAGTGGACAGAGCAGCGCACACCATGTAAAGTAAAAGCAAGAATATTTGTGTAGTCGGTGGTTCTGGATAGCATCTTGTTTTCATGCTTTTACAGCCGTGGCCAAAGGTTTTGAGAATGACACAAGTACTGATTTCACAAAGTTTGCTGCTCTAGTGTTTTTAGATCTTTTTGTCCGATGTTACTATGGTATACTGAAGTATAATTACAAGCATTTCATAAGTGTCAAAGGCTTTTATTGACAATTACATTAAGTTTATGCAAAGAGTCAATATTTGCAGAGTTGACCCTTCTTTTTCAAGACCTCTGCAATTTGCCCTGGCATGCTATCAATTACCTTCTGGAACACATCCTGACTGACGGCAGCCCATTCTTACATAATCAATGCTTGGAGTTTATCAGAATTTGTGGGTTTTTGTTTGTCCACCCACCTCTTGAGGATTGACCACAAGTTCTCCATGGGATTAAGGTCTGGGGAGTTTCCTGGCCATGGACCAAAAATGTCGATGTTTTGTTCCCCGAGCCATTTAGTTATCACTTTTGCCTTATGGCAAGGTGCTCCATCATGCTGGAAAAGGCATTGTTCGTCACCAAACTGTTCTTGGATGGTTGGGAGAAGTTGCTCTCGGGGGATGTTTTGGTACCGTTCTTTATTCATGGCTGTGTTCTGAGGGTACATTGTGAGTGAGCCCACTCCCTTGGCTGAGAAGCAACCCCACACAGGAATAGGGTGCTTTACTGTTGGCATGACACAGGACTGATGGTAGCGCTCACCTTTTCTTCTCCGGACAAGCTTTTTTACGGATGCCCCAAACAATCGTAAAGGGGATTCATCAGAGAAAATGACTTTAGCCCGGTCCTCAGCAGTCCAATCCCTGTACCTTCTGCACAATATCAGTCTGTCCCTGATGTTGTTCCTGGAGAGAAGTGGCTTCTTTGCTGCCCTTCTTGACACCAGGACATCCTCCAAAAGTCTTCGTCAGATGCAGATGCACTCACACCTGCCTGCTGCCCTTCCCGAGCAAGCTCTGGTGGTGCCCCGATCCCGCAGCTGAATCCACTTCAGGAGACGGTCCTGGCGCCTGCTGGGCTTGTTGGGCGCCCTGAAGCCTTCTTCACAACAATTGAACCTCTCTCCTTGAAGTTCTTGATGATCCGATAAATGGTTGATTTAGGTGCAATCTTACTAGCAGCAATATCCTCAACATTCTGGAGTATATGCAAATTGCCATCATAAAAACTGAGGCAGCAGACTTTGTGAAAATTAATATTTGTGTAATTCTCAAAACTTTTGGCCAAGGGTGTACAGTGGAGGCTCACACTGTGTCTATTCTTTTTGAGAATTATTATCCAAACCAGTGGTTCCAAACCTGAAGGTTGTCAAGATAAATCAAAAGGACCATGTGATGATTAAATCTGTTGCATATGCTGAAACACTGACTGTGAAACTAGGGCCCTCTTTGTTGAAACCCTACAACACTATTATTATAGATTCTTTGCAGCGTGCTGTGAATAAAGACCATGAACACAAAAGCAACATGTTTCACCTCAATCCTCATCTACTCACAACAGTATCAGACGCAATGACTGAAGGTGACATGAAATATTAACTGTATCATTCTGTAACATTATACCATAAAGCAAACCTGAATCCTGAGGGTTCAGCCTCTGATTTCTAAGTGATCTGATTGGTTAGAGGGGTTTTCACAGGTGCATTCTGGGTGCAGGTGATATTTCAAAGGCAGATATTTTGCAGGCTTTTACACACACACACACACACACACACTCACACACACATAGAAAAGATAAGATAAGATAAGATAATCCTTTATTAGTCCCGCAGTGGGTAAATTCACAGGATCCCAGCAGCAAAGTGGACAGTGCAACAATATACAGAGTAAAAAAACAGGAGCAACAAGTAATATAAATAAGTAAATAAGTAATAAACAGTAAGAGTATCAACTAAAACACTGTCATATCTAAATGATGACTCTGCTCATTGGATAAAGTTGCATGTTGTATTTGCATCAACGTTGAACTAAAAGTGCTTTAATTGCCCGTTGAGAAGCTGCAGTCAGACTCTTTGGACCATATTGCCTTACAAGGACAACATGGACAGTATTATTTGTAGATGTGAGCATGATGCTTTATATTATGTATTTTCCTGTTTATAGGTCAAAGGAGGATTATAACAACTTTACAAGTGCGCACAGCTGGCTCCTGCTTACATTAAGGGTTCGGAGCTTTCAGTGCATGAACTCAGAAGTTTGGTCTTTTCTCTGTTTCTCTCTCAGCAGACGGTGATTCATTAGCAAATAAAACTAAACTAACATGCAAGTATCAGACGTGTGCAGGCCACAGCAAGCAGGATTTGACATTTTCAAAGGGCAGCTGCTGGAAAGATCTTTCCATCGTTATCGCTTGAAACCCATTTCAGAATTGATACTGATGCGAGAGCGTTTCTCTATCAGCCGCACACTACAGACCAGTGGTGGGCCGTCAGGGCCTGCAAGGCCTTCTCTGCTGGCCTAGACAGAATCACAAAGTGATAGCTATTTTATAATTTAATTATTTTTCATAAATACACTACATGTATTATAATTTTTCCCCCATTATCTTATTTTCTCATTGCACAGCTACTGTCTTCCTCAGTTGCTCTGCTTCCAGTGCAGCTTGTTTTAAGTAGAGCTTTTATCCAATCAGATTTCACCTCTGTGTCTCTAGGTAAGAAGAGAGGCCCGAGGCCTGCAGACTCACAAGTGAATCCATGTGCAGTTTAAGTGAATGGGGACGATATTGTTGATTGTCATAGTGTTCAACCAATCAGATCTTTAGTTTGACATGTTGGGCGTATTCTTTGACGTGTCAGAGCCTGCTAGCTGGCCTACAAGTACGTGATTGGTCAGTGGGCTAGCCTGACATGTTGGGCGGTGACAATCCCAATATCTGCTGCCTCTGCTGAGCGGCCATTTTCAGCCCTCAAACGCATTAAAACGTATTCAGGAAATACAACTGGGGAGTCCATAAATCAAGAAGGACTTCTTACTGGAACTAAAACGAACGGATGTACTGAACAACCGTGAGATTAAACTCTTTGTTAATTTACTATATTATTTTGAGAACTATTTCATTGGAGATTTCACACTTTTCCACCGATCACATGGCTATTTGTTGCAGGAACATTAACAGAAAATAAGAATAATCCATCTTGAGATCTGTACGCTATGCCTGATGTTGCACAACATGTTTTGTACAAGCAGGTTCAGATGTTTTTAATTCATTAGGAACCAAAAAATAAAGAGGCCTCTTATTAATTTATGTTCTCTTTCGTCAGAAGATGAAATAGTTCAAGGAGGATGAATCAGCCCACTTCTAAAATGATGTTAAAGCAATCTACAATTAAAAGTTGCAAATGATTAGATACATGCAGTGTTATTATGATCCATAAAAGTGACACACACTTGCTTGTGAGCATTTTTAGTCACCAGTTTCACATTTCACTGTCTCACACAAAACTTGAAACAAAATGTATACTAAGTATAAAATACTCAAATTCAGTTTATCCGTGTAGTTAATCTCAATGTGTGTAACGTTACCAGACTTAAAGTGGTATTTCAGGTTCACAACCGGTCTACCTGAGCTCCTGTTGGTCCGAATCATCTGTAAAATCGGCAGTAAGATATTAGTCAACCTCTGCGGTTTGAAAGTGAAGGCATTAAAAGTTAGTTTCCAAGGCTAACTACGGTCGGATGCAGGCAGACGAGCTGCCGCTAACGTTAGCTAGCTTCAGCTAACGTTACCGGCAGCTTAGCTAGCTTGTCAGCTAACGTTAGCGGTAGCTCTTAGCTAGCTTGTCAGCTAACGTTAGCGGTAGCTCTTAGCTAGCTTGTCAGCTACTACTATTAACAAACATGTGATGTTTAAGCTCCTGGTAACGTTAGCTAGCTTGTCAGCTACGAACGTCACGTAACATGAGTTATAATGTACTATATACTGTATATATATATATATATATATATGTATATATATATATATATATATATATAATCTCTCTCTCCAGCAGAGACGGGTTGTGTAATGTTTACGACTCATAGCTGTACTGAATGGTAATAGAGCACTGAAAGATAAAATAAAAATAACTCTAGTATAAATTAAATTAAAATATATTATATTTAAGAGAAAATAATTCATATTTCTCTCTTTCTGTCTTGACCAATCACAGGCACGCACTCACGCACCCGCGCGTCCCTAAATGCCATGGAAACGGACCCGACCGAGGCCATCTGGGCCCGAGCGAGCCCCAATTGGGGTTCTAGTGGTACCGAGTGGTACCGAGCGGTACCGTAGAAAGCAATTTTCAGAAACAAATATAATAATCCTACAAACATGTTGCATATCGGCTTAACGAAGAAATTCTGATGAACTGAATCATGTATAACATTTTACACACTGAAAACACAATTAAACACAAACTAATACAACCTACAAGAAGAGCTACCACAATATCATGTTTTTTTCGCCATGACTCGGCGAGCCATGCACTCCGAAAAAAGCTCTGACCACGAAGCTAGAAGCTAACACGGAAAAAGGTGCTATCAAACAGCATTAGCATTCGACACGGATTCCGGCGATATCTTCAGAATTTCTCTCCGTGAAACCATTAAAAAGATACAAGCCAACAAGCACACAAAACCAAGCCGCAGAAAAATTCATAAATGCCATGTCACGGTCATGGTTAAAATATGAAGGGCAGATTTCTTGTGCTGAGTTTTCTCTGCATGTACAAGTGGCAGAGTCAAGAAACAATGTAAAGGACTCTTGAGTGCCACTTTGAAAATCTGCTTTTTGTCATTGGATTTCTGATAAAAGCAGATTTCTGTGTTTGATCACTGGGTTATGATAGATGCCTGGTATGCATTTCAAAAACTATTCAAGCTAGACACTCACAGTTCAGTGAACATCACTTCACCATGTTGCCTTCAGGGGCTTTGGCTCAGGAAACCCTACTTGGCTGACAAAATATAGTAAGCGACTTATTATCCCGACAAGGACAGAAGAGAACATGTTTTTTTGACTGTATAGTAGCTAGCATACTGTATATTAAAGGCCAAATGTTGCCCTTAATAAAAAAAACTACAGTGCCTGGGAGCATATAAAAAGAGGGCTCAAAGTCAGAAATTCATGTCAATATATTCTTTATTTCAATTTTGGTGCAGAATAGGTGTAGCTCATTATTTTAAGACCATCTGTTGCCAGGAAACTCTCAGGTGTCAGCTATAGCAGACCGTATGGCCCCATTATAACTGAACTGGGGAAATGTATTGGTCTGATATATAAACAGCCAGGAATACAAACTGATTAATATACCTGGTCACAAGTCAGGCCAGATGCAATATGTACGGTAATATCGTTTTATGAAAGTGATTTTGCCGCTGACCTGAGAGCATCCACGGTAATGAAAGTATTGTGTGACGTTAACATTAATCCAAATGTGAGGAACTGAAGGTGAGTATTGCACTTTCCTCTCTTGAGGCTTTCATTGTTGAATCCCTTGATATGGAAAGAAAATGTTTTGATCTTTCAGTTTTTTCCCAACTTATTTTAACAAAGAAAGGAGGATGGAGTTTGTCTTTAAGTGAACATTTAGTAAGTTAAATGCATTTGTTCTCTGCAGTAGCTTTAATATGTTTGTATATTATTATTTGTACAACTTGTTTTTATGAAGATGGATTTTTGTTTGGTTTAATATGTGATAGGAACCATTATTACGTCCTATGTTGCTCTGGGGACATATTTAGCCGGTGCCAGTGTTGCCAACTTGGCGACTTTCTCGCTAAATCTGGCGAATTTCCAAACCCTCATGGAGACTTTCTTTGTCAAAAGCTACTAGTGACAAATCAAGTGACTTGTTCTGGTGTTGTTGGAGACTTTTCTGGTGTTGTTGGAGACTTGTTCTGGTGTTGTTGGAGACTTGTCTGGTGTTGTTGGAGACTTGTTCTGGTGTTGTTGGAGACTTGTTCTGGTGTTGTTGGAGACTTGTTCTGGTGTTGTTGGAGACTTGTTCTGGTGTTGTTGGAGACTTGTTCTGGTGTTGTTGGAGACTTGTTCTGGTGTTGTTGGAGACTTGTTCTGGTGTTGTTGGAGACTTGTTCTGGTGTTGTTGGAGACTTGTTCTGGTGTTGTTGGAGACTTGTTCTGGTGTTGTTGGAGACTTGTCTGGTGTTGTTGGAGACTTGTTCTGGTGTTGTTGGAGACTTGTTCTGGTGTTGTTGGAGACTTGTTCTGGTGTTGTTGGAGACTTGTTCTGGTGTTGTTGGAGACTTGTTCTGGTGTTGTTGGAGACTTGTTCTGGTGTTGTTGGAGACTTGTCTGGTGTTTTGACTCGATGACGTTAAAACACGTACGTTCTACAGTTACTGTGGTGAACGAGCAGCGGGTGCTGCCGTGAGCCCCTCCTCCGCCCCAAAGCACTCACAGTTACTCTCACAGAAGAGGAGACGCTGCAGTCAGAGCAGAGAGGAGACGCACTCTCAGCGTATTCTCTACAGTTAGTGTATTTACAGGTGTTGAGCTTCATTTTTACACGAAACAAATAATAACCGTAGCTGTGTTTCAGCTGCAGGACAGCAGTGAAGGCCCAGGTATACAATGCACGGCCCACCACTGCTACAGACCAATGCTATGGCCGTTAAAGGAGACATATCGTGCTCATTTTCAGGTTCATAAGTGTACTTTGGGTTGCTACTAGAGCATGTTTACATGCTTTAATGTTCAAAAAACACATTTTTTTCATACTGTCTGTCTGAATATACCTATATTAGCTCTCTGTCTTAAACACTCCGTTTTAGCTCCTGTCTCTTTAAGCCCCACTCCCAAAATAAAAGCCCTTTCTGCTCTGATTGGCTTGCCAGATAAATATGATGCACCTTTGCAAAGGTAGTTCTCAACCGTGGGCGGTGTAATGAGCCTGCCAAGGCTATTGAATGAAGGCTGGGACACGGTCTTGAGATACGGGGTACGGCTCAGTGGAGGGTTACGAATAAAGATAATGGTGTCTGCTCAGGTGCTCTTTGGTTGCACTGGGCCTGACTTGTGTGCCAGCTAGTGAGTCTTTTGCCAAGTGCAGACCAGATTTTAGTGTGAATGTGTTGTACCCTGGTGAGATGACGTGTGACGTCTCCTCTTTTAACTCTCTTTAAGGAATGGGAGACAAATCTGAGTGTTCCCTGATCTAGATGATCTAAAAACACAGTTTGTGGGTCGGTAGACACCCCAGATACACAACTGTGTGCACAAGCACTGAGGAAGTGAGTTGCTCATGATATGTCCCCTTTAAGACACATAAACTAAGGTGAGCTAACAAAACATTCAAGAGCATTAATTCACCATACGACTAACAAAAGTTACTTGTGTACATCATGATTAACATCACATGATCAGTGTGAGAAATCCTTTCACATAATTCAGAAAATGTTCGGTTTAGAGTAAATAACATTACATTACAGTCATTTAGCAGACGCTTTTATCCAAAGCGACTTACAATTCAGAATCTATCACACCATAGGCTCAGCTACGGGAGCAATTTTGGGGTTAAGTGTCTTGCTCAAGGACACATCGACATGCGACTAGCGGAGCCAGAACTGGGGATCAAAGGACGGCCCTGCTCTCCACTTAGCCACAGTCGCTCATTGAAATAAATGATCAATGGACTGCCCAGTCTGTCACAGCTCATTGTACCGTCTTTGCAAAAGACCATTTTTAAGGTCCTGTTGTGTTGACCAAACAGTTCTAACCAGGAAATCTCACAAAGGGCCAAAACCTAAATTAGGCTGTTTCCCGCCCTTTTAATAATTAAAAAAGCATGACCTACGAGGCAGAGAGGTTCATTTATTCCTAAATAGACTTGGGCAAATGTCTAAAAGAAATGTTAAAGATCTTGCAGATGTTTCCTTCTTTGCCTGCTCTAAGTTTAATTAAAGGTGCTAAATTCAAAAATCTAAATCATATCTGTGACTCCATATGGCTCTCAACATGGCGATGGCTGAGCCGGCGGCTAGCAGCTAACTGTGCTAACACCTCAAACAACGGCACAGAGCTGACAGAGCGTCGTGTTTCCACATCACACTTGTGTAAGTTGCTTCTAAACTAGTTGATGTCTGGGTGACTGTGGCTAAGTGGAGAGCAGGGCCGTCAATCAGAGGATCGGTGGTTCGATCCCCGGCTCTGGCTCCGCTAGTCGCATGTAGCTGTGTCCTTGCTCCGTAGCTGTGCCTAGTTTAGAAATGTGATAGAATCTGAATTGTAAGTCGCTTTGGATAAAAGCATGTGTTAAATGACTGTGATATCATGATATCATGCTAGTACACATTTAAGGTGAGCACCGAGAAGGTTGCCCCCTCAGCAGATGATAGTGAACTTAAAGAATCACTAAGCATCTATCACACTATTTAATGACAACTTCTCCATCCTGGTATTTTGTGACGGTGTCACAATAAGCAACTGGCAACTATGAGAATTGTGGGTAGAAATGCAGACTTAATGCACTGTAGTATTACTTATTACAACAGTCACTGTGTGTATGCGTATTAGCTAAAGGCTGGCTTTAATCTTCTGTATTATATTAATGTTTTGGAATTGTGGTGTCCATTAAGGTCCCAATTCACAGGCAGTTTTCACATTTTTGCAGATAAACTGTGCATCGATCCTCTAAACTCCATCTCATTGGTAATCAAAGTTCAAATATGAGGTGTTTAGTGACATCTACTGGACAAATAGAAAAGTGCTTTACTCTCACGGCTGATGCTGCACATACAGGAGCATCTCAATGAAGTAGAATATCATCGACAAGTTCATTTATTTCAGTAATTCAATTCAAAGAATGAAACTCATTATATAGATTCATTACACACAGGGTGATATATTTCAAGCGTTTATTTCTTTTAATTTTGATGATTATGGATTACAGCTAATGAAAACCCAAAATTCAGTATCTCAGAAAATTTTAATATTACATAAGACCGATTAAAAAAATGATTTTTAATACAGAAAAGTATGTCCATGTACAGTCTGCTCTCAATACTTGGTCGGGGCTCCTTTTGCATGAATTACTGCATCAATGCGGCGTGGAGGCGACCAGCCTGTGGCCCCGCTGAGGTGTTATGGAAGCCCCGGTTGCTTTGATAGCCTTCAGCTCGTCTGCATTGTTGGGTCAAAGTTTCACTTTTTGAATTGAATTACTGAAATAAATGAACTTTTCGATGATATTCTAATTCATTGAGATGTACCTGTACATACTATACTGCATGTGTTAGGTAAAAAATGAATGTTCACTACAGTCTTGATTAACACATTGGCATACTCCCAGCATGCATTGGGAGAGTTAGAACCAGAGGTGTTTTTCAAGTCTCAAGTCTTGGTACCCAAGTCCTAAACTTTGAGTGCTAAACCATAAATGTAATGTCATTTTAACAACAGAATGATAATATATTAAATTTACAAAAAATGCCAATATTTTTCAAAATGTATATATTTCTTTGTTAAAACAAGTATATTAGAACAATTGGTACTGAACTTGATGATAACGAGAACAAAGCTGGGTAGTTCAATGTGGTGAACGTCTGTGACACACTTTAAAATCACACGTTTCCATCTTTGGGAGGAAGGTATCAAGTGTTTCCAAGTCACAAGGCTCAAGTTCAAGTGAAGTCACAAGTCATTGCTGTTCAAGTCCAAGTCGAGTTGCAAATCTTCTTTGATTTTGTCAAGTTGAGTCTAAAGTCTTCACATTTGTGACTCGAGTCCAAGTCATGTGACCTGAGGCCACACCTCTGGCTAAACTGTCTGATGAGTTCCAGTACATGATGGAAACTGTGTGGTTTCATACAAGTATGAGAATATTAAATAATAATGAACTATTCCTCCCACCATATGAACTAAATAAGGCTGTTTGATGTTAAACCCAACATGCTGCCAAAAATGGTTAATGCAACTTTAAGTTCAGTGAACAGCTCGTCAAACTTTCCACGAATATTTCTAGTTTTCTGCGTCCTTGACTTCAGAGTATTTGACTATTCAAGTTGAATTAAGACAGCAAAGAACTTTTCTGCTTCTTTTATTTACGCTGGACGAGCTTCAAACGTTTCCCAGTGAACATGTACCAATATCTTCTTACATTAACGTGAGTGGACACTACGAGGAGACTGTAACAATAACAGATCAGTTTAACTCTCAACATTTTGAACATAAAGCCAGGTTTGATCGGAGGTTACTGGATCCTCCGTCTGCTTCGGAACAACAAGATATTCCACGGCCCAGTGCACTAAGGACTCTGCCACGGTGAGCCGACTGAAATCCTGCAGGTTCTGTCCCGACAGCTGGTAAGAGTAAGAGAACCGCCGGCCGTCGCTGTGAACGGCAGGTGTCTTTCTCGGGACGGGTCCTGCAGTTTCACCCTGACTGCTGCCCTCGTCGGCCCCGGAGCCCGCCTGAGTGTCAAAGAGCCAGGACGGAGGGCTCCCGCTGGTCTGAGCTTCCTCCTCCGCCGAGGTGGTCGTCGCTTCTGGTGTCGGCTCACTTCTCTTCCTCTTTCTATATTTCCTCTCAACGGCCTCCTCCGCGTCTTTTTCCAAAATCGGGCTTTCTTGGTCCACAGCCGGAAGAGTTCGTTGATCTGTGTCGGCGTGGCGTTCGTCTGAGGCAGGGAGCGGGTCTGACGGTCTGGTGAAGGGCTCTGGTGGACTCACAGAAGTGGAAGAAGCAGCCGTGGCGGCTGAGTGTTGGAGCTTCTGGTACGGCGGGAGGTTGCTGCGCTCTAATGTCTGCTGGGATTCCTTGGAGCTGTGGACAGGAAGCTGCGTGCTGGTTGAGATCACGGAGTGATCAGACCTGAATTCTGGAGCAGCAGGGTGGTGCAGCGACGGGCTCTGTGTCGGAGACGCATCACAGGACGAAGTGACCAATGGTGGAGAAAACTTGTCCCAGCAGTTGGATAAAAGCTGGATGTCGACATCGATCAAAGAGACAGCGTCCTCTTGTTGCATGCTGTCCTCCACGGGACACGGCAAAGTCTGATTGGCGCCTTGATCGCTCTCTACAACTTCTGCGTCGTCAACAGAAGGCGGCGTGGTCTCTGAAGGTGGAGGCGAGTCTCTCTCTCTGTCCTCAGAGGCCACAGAAAGTCCACTCGCTGTCCTGCTTCCGACATTCGGAGGCGTTTGCATCTGCTGAGCGTCTTCCTCCGCGATGAGAAGACACTTCATGGGGACACTGAAACCTTTCACTCCCTTATATCTGACCCTGTCGACACCCCAGCTTGTGGCGGCGAATGTGTCCGTGTGGGTCGCCGACTGGTCGCAAGTAGAGGTGGAGGGCTGTGGGCTCGCTGCCGTCAGCCTCTCCCTGACGTCCTCCAGCACGGCCTGCAGGCAGTCGTGCTGCCACTCTCCCAGCAGCTCCGACAGATCGAACCCACACTGGGAGTCCTGCGTCTCCTGACCCAGCAGGGCCCTCCACGTCTTGCAGATCTTCATCCTGATGGAGGGCAGCGTCGTGCTGCAAGGAGTGCCGGCTTTAACCGGCCCGGCCGAGGTCGTGGCCAGCTCCCCGACTGATAAGACAAATCTGCTTTTGGTCTGTTCCAGGGCCATGTGGAACTGCAGCCGGTAGTCCCGGATGCACACCGTAGCGTTGACCAGGCTGGTGAAACACTCGCGGTCCTCTTGCTCCTGAAGGTGCTCCCAGGCTGACGCCGTGAGGATGGCAGGGATCTGGAGCAGTCCGTCTGACAGGAAGAGGAGCCCCGTGGGGCCCTCAGAGCCAAGAGCCTGGGACTGAGACATGTGACCCACCCCGATGACATGGGCCTTCAGCCGCCCGCTGCCGCTCTCCTCCTGGCTGCCATAGCTCAGGATCAGACTCTCTATCCACGGACACAGTCTGCTCTGAGCGGGTCCAGGCATGCTGGTACCTTCAAACTGTGAGTCCCCAGTTATGTTCCGTCGGGCAAACGTTTACGATGCTCATTGGTTCCTCCATCACAACATCACCACGAGAGCTGGAGACCAGAGACACAACATCTATGAGCCGTTATTAAATACAAATGTATAAGAAGTTAGAGCTTAATCACACCCCTACATTCCTCCTCCACCATATAATGTAGTTCTTACTTTGTTGTGTGTTTCTCTTATGTAGCATATTGGACTACAAACTGCATTTCGTTGTGCTACCGTGTTGCACAATAACAATAACGAACCTTGTATGTTGCACGATCCTCTCGTAGCTAGCATAGCGCCATAGTAGTCAGCGCTATTACCTTTGAGTAATCCTGCGCATAGCATAATAATATCTACGTTTGTCCAAAGTTATGGCGGCGAGAGTTGTTTCAAGTTGGCGAGAGATAGCGGTGGCTCGAATGAAGACGAGTTTTCTTTCAAAATAAAAGCGGAAATGTTAGTCTATGTATTCTTGTATGTACCAATATGATCACTATTACACTCGGTGAAATTAATATGTTCTAATTCATCACCACGTGCTAATTTATACTAATAAAAAGTGTACTAATACTATACTAGTTGGTTTAAAATGTTGTATTCACACCGGAAATACTGGTGGTGCGTTATTCTCGGTAGCTTTGTGCTGGCAGTGTGGGTTGATGGCCCCGTTCCGTTTTGCTTTTTCTTCTAACTTGGTTGAGACATTTTGAAATCTAGACAGGGACTCAGCGAGAGGTTTTTATTTTTCTTAGTTTTAAAATATATTTCATAAAAATATATTCATATAATGTATGTAATGTCTGTTGCATCACTAATTCATCCGCAATTATGTTGGTACGCAAGTTGCCATTGAAGTATTGGAACGTTGTCTGTCTCGCTGATGCTGCATTCAGGTGCCACGTGAATTCTACAACATCACGGCTGTGATCATAAAATGTGTTTTCTTACGCAACTTATTTAAAGCTATGTAAGTAATCGGTTGTTTTTTTGCTTCTTGCATGAATCTGTTTGTTTATCGTTTATATTTATTTGGAAAGATGGATAGCCCGAAATAATGGGTGTGTCGTATTAACCATCTGTCCTTTTACCTTGAACGCAGCACGATACATGTCTTCACGTCCAGTGACAACATTCTCTCCTAGTTGTCTCATGTTGTCCTAAGGGGTTAGGGTTATATATTATTATATTAATAAGGGTTATATATTATTATATTAATAAGGGTTAGGGTTAGGTGCAGCCTATGAACATAGAAAAAGAGAAGCGCACTCCGTAGTTTCAAGGTAAGTCACGTAAAAAACCTAAACTGGAATTGTCAAAAGGAAAGAAAACATGACATAACACGTTTGGACCTCCAAATATGCAGTGCTGAGGCTCGAGCCTACGCTCGTGTGTCTTTACCCTATTTGACAGTGCGTTGATTTGGCTAACCACACACGACGACTAACGTTAGCTAAGTTACCTCTTCCACTGCTTGTACGTCATTTGCCAGCGACATCGCATCGTCTTTGACAGAGGAGCTGCTTGTCGAGCTGAGTTACTAGCTTAGCCACAGACACAGCACGCCTCAGTTAGAGGAACAGCCTACGAAGCACCGGTTTCTTACGCGTTTCTTCTGTGAGAGCCGAATTGAAGAGTGTCCCCGTGTTCATGTGTGTACAGTGAAAACCTAGACATGCCCGATTCTGTATCGAGCGAAAGCGGTTCCAGGGTTTCGGACCCACAACATTCCCAGAAACTCCTCCGGGTCCTTCGCACCTTCTGGCAAGAGCAAAGTTTCCACGACGCGCTGCTGGTGGTGGACGGAGAGGAGCTGGCTGTCCAGAAGAACATCCTGGCCGCTGCCAGCCCTTATGTCAGGTCAGTCCCACCAGCGACCAGCTGTTCTCCTTGTGTCCGCCATGGCTCAGCAACATGGGCGTGTCCACTGGCACAATGGCAATGCTACAGCTGACTGTTGGAAGGGCATCCGTATTCAGTTGTGATGGTTTCCTGTTAGGACCAAGCTGAACTACAATCCCCCAAAGGAAGATGGGTCTACATACAGAATCGAGCTGCAGGGGGTCTCCATGGCCATCATGAAGCAGATCCTGGACTACATCTTCAGCGGTGACGTAAGTATGGAGGCTTTAGTGACATCCTTGGGCTTCTAAGTAAATGTGTGCCGCCTCTCCTTTATATGTTGTTGTGGATATCCATTTGGCCTTCACACACAGATCACTTTGAGCGAGGAGACCATCCAGGACATGGTGCAGGCGTCCGACATGCTCCTCATGACCGACCTCAAGAACCTGTGCTGCCAGTTCTTAGAGAGCTGCATCGCCGCAGAGAACTGCATCGGCATCCGCCTCTTCTCTCTGCACTACTGCCTTTACCACGTCCACTATGCCGCCACCGAGTTCCTGCAGACGCACTTCGGCGACGTGGCGCGCACCGAGGAGTTCAGGGAGTTGCCCCCGAGCCGGCTCTGCGAACTGCTGGCCATGGAGAAGCTGAACGTGGGCAACGAGAAGCACGTGCTGGAGGCTGTGGTGCGGTGGTACGCACATGACCCGGTGGAGCGCAAGGTGGGTGATGCTTACCTCAGGTTCAGGTTGAAGATAAGACGGGTTATGTTCAACGGATTAGAATATTACTATTCAGAATATTCATCCGTTGGTTTCAATTGAAAATCCAGCTGATGAAACACTGGCAAGAGATTGGTCTTGAGTTATCGTTCACTGTGATCGGTAACACAACACACAACAACAACACAAACGGATTGTAAACCAACTGCTGCCTGGAGCGATGAGTAAACACTAGAGGAACACGTTACAGTTCAAAGGTAAACTATAACACGGCAAAACCATATTGTATTGTTAAAGCTGCTCTCATCAAGGTGTCATATTAACAATGGACTGAATATAATCGGCACCACTCGAAATGTCAAACCCACAGAGAATTATTGTCAATTTAGCAGTTTCATCTTAGTGTCTTTCAGCTTATTGTTTAATGCCTGAACATGTAGCAGAATGAATATTGGACTCACATTTGCATATGAATGCTAATGTGTCTGCCAGATGTGGAAATAGGCAACTTCTTCCCAACTGTTTCACTATAGTAACTTTTTATAAGATGGTGATATGTCAGTGTTATGTTTCCAGACCGTTCCTGTGCCCAAAAGAAGCACATTTATTTGTGCTGCAAGCTTTGTTTGTTCTATAAGCTGAAAAAGGGAGTCCTCCAGTCTTGCATCTGTATTTGCAGGTCCACATGACGGAGGTGATGTCTGCAGTATGGCTGCAGGGCCTGGACGTGAGCTACCTGAGGGAGCAGGTAGGGGAGCTGTGAAGAGCCGTCCAGATTACAATGTGTGCTTCGTAGTCTGGTCCACAGCCGAGTGCTTCGCGTTGCATCGGCCTCTTCTGGGCTAACTCTGTAGTTGTGTGCTGCATGGTATCCCATCAGGCCATGGGGGAGCCGCTGATGAGGGAGGTGATCAGAGAGTACTGCCAGCAGGTGGTGGCTGGCGGCCAGCTGCAGGGCGAGGCCATGCTCGCCGCCTTCAAACCCAGAGGTTACTCGGAGTGTATCGTCGTCGCCGGAGGGGAGGATCGCAAGTGAGTCACCGTCTCTGAGCTTCACACTAGGGCTGAGCAATGATTCAGTGTGATCATTGATCGTCTCAATGGAATCATATTGTGATGAAATCACATCTGCAGGTATCACAATACACGATAGCATTATCCTCATTGATAATAATATACTAACTGACATTTTTAGAAGATCTGATTATTTTGCACAAAAGTTCTTACTTCAATAAGGATCAAATATCCAGTCACACAAGATATACAAGATTGTGTGGCTATTTCATATTGACTGTTTATGTGTGTGTGTGTGTATATATATATATATATATTGTTGTCGTCGAGAGATGATATTACCGATATCGTGATGGGAGCTTTTGGCCCTATTTCATCCCTGATCTTATTGGACTTGATGTTTTTATCATTACTATTGTTCTGATCTTTGAGCTTTCTAATCGTGACGTACACAGGAACGTTTCCTCTTCTCCCCACAGACGTGTTGGGGGAAGAAGGTTGCATCAGTAACACGTTCATCCAGATCACACGGTGATGCTTTTTATGACCCGTACAGGAGCAGGAAGCCCACCGCTGTGACGCGCTGCATGTGTCCGCTCTACGACACCAACAGACAGGCCTGGATCGAGCTGCAGCCGATGAGCGCCGCCCGCATCGGCCACGGCGTGGTCGCCGCCGGTCAGTGCTGCCTATGAAAGGATTACGGTTTCAGAGGATTTGTATTTAGTAGTAACAGTGTAATAACTGAGTAATAACGTTGTGTTTCCGGTCTGTTAGAGGGGTTTCTGTTTGCGATGGGCGGAGCAGATGAACACAACACAGTTCTGGACAGTGGAGAGAAATATGACCCAGACTCCAACACCTGGAGCCCCATACCCCCGATGCTACAGGTATACCCCCCCACTCCGGAGGTTCTCCCTACATTAGAAGTATACAGAGGGATCCTTGCACTAGGTTTTTTCCTGTCTAATTTATTTCCCCTTTTCATGTATTTTACTATCCAGCTCAATATTTCCATCACTGAAATGATCATTTTTGCTTTTCGAATTTGCTGCTGTTCATGTTACAGTTTACTTCATGACCACTAGGTGTCAGCAGATACAAACGTGTGTGTGTGTGTGTGTGTGTGTGTGTGTGTGTGTGTGTGTGTGTGTGTGTGTGTGTGTGTGTGTGTGTGTGTGTGTGTGTGTGTGTGTGTGTGTGTGTGTGTGTGTGTGTGTGTGTGTGTGTGTGTGTGTGTGTGTGTGTGTGTGTGTGTGTGTGTGTGTGTGTGTGTGTGTGTGTGTGTGTGTGTGTGTGTGTGTGTGTGTGTGTGTGTGTGTGTGTGTGTGTGTGTGTGTGTGTGTGTGTGTGTGTGTGTGTGTGTGTGTGTGTGTGTGTGTCACCAGGCTCGTCTGTGCTTCGGTGTGGTGGAGCTGGACGGTCTGATCTACATTCTCGGAGGAGAGACCAAGGAAACAGAGCTGATCACCGTTGAAGTGTTCGACCCTCACTTCAGTACCTGGAAGATGCAGACCAGTATGACCATGATCCGCAAGGTACCAGCACACATACAAATATCACAATGACAGAATAGAAGAAGACGAGAACACAGCAGAGTAGTAACCGCCATAGCCTGAATTTATTGTTAAATGTAATGTTGCAAATTAAATTCTATAAAATCAGATCTGAAGTCAGCTAAAATCAATCTGGCAAGTCCTGAACCAAGGTAACGACTATACACTGATGAACAAGATGTTCTGTCTTATTAACTCTGTGTACTAGAAAACCGTGGATTAAGACCAAGTAGACCTTTTGAAGGTGCTGAATTTCAAATTCCGAGCATATCTCTTGCCTCCGCACGGCTCTCAACATGGCGACAGCTGAGCTGCCGGCTAGCTGCTAACGATGCTAACGGCGCAAAGAACGGCAACAGTGCTGACGGAGTTAACGGGGGAACCAGAGGGTGGGTGCTATGCTACCGCTACGATGCTGTTGTATGTTTGAGCGTGTGTTAGCTCACCAACATAGAGAAACTTACTTTTCTTGCCTCCTTGTGTGTCTTCGGTCTCTCACACCAGACCGTTCTCTTTGACAGTGGAACACACACTTAACAGTGAACATGGGCCCGAGTGATTCATTTTCCACAACATGCTGCGACCGTGTCTGTCTTCTCCGTCAGGTCGGCTGCTACGCCTCCATGAACAAGAAGATCTACGCCATCGGCGGGGGCTCCTACGGGAAGCTGTTTGACTCTGTTGAGTGCTTTGACCCAAAGATCCAGCAGTGGACGGGCCTCTGTCCTCTGAAAGAGAGACGGTAAACACAGACTGAAGAGGAGCTATGATGTCATGGTCTCGTTGTCTCTTCTGTCCATTCATGATACTCACATGTTCTACGTACTTGCCGTGTAACCTTTAACCTCAGCCTGTGATACTTTGTATTTGTTTGTATTGCACAACAGGAAACGGAGCATGAGTCCCAGGACTGTCTGTTTTAGTTTCAGTTTGATTTCCCTAAACGGGAAACACAGTCACACTGAAATCATATCAAAATGCTGCTCGGAATAATGAAGTAACTATAAGAGAGGATGTTGAGTCACAGCGTGCACACTTGTTAGTCACACGGTGTGAAGAAACATTCAGCATTCAGTCACTACTGTCTCCTGTCAGCTCATTGTGAGCATTGTTGCAAAGCAAGATGACTTCATGGCCATGAAGTCATTTGATGTTCTGAGTCCTTGTGATAAAGTGCCTCGATTGCTCATGTTTGCTGGCCAACAGGAGACATTCTTGAGCGATTATTGTGTCCACTAACGAGCTTCTCAATGGATGGTGTTCCTGGTCAGGTTTGGGTCGGTGGCGTGCGGCGTCGGCCAGGAGCTCTACGTGTTCGGCGGAGTTAGAAGCAAGGAGCAGGACAACCCCGAGCAAAGGCAGATGCTGACCTGCAAGTCTGAGTTCTACCATGACGAGATGAGGAGGTCCGTATGGAGACGCTGCTTCTGAATACCTTTGTCCGATACATACATTAGTGCTACTGCTATAATGTCCCACTAGGGTCCAAACATCCAGTGTCAGCGATGGTTCTTCATATCTCATGATCTTCACTAGCAGAGGGACTTTCTCACTAAATCTACTAATATCCTACATTACATACATAAAGCTGCTTCCTTTATTTTCAAAAGACAACAAAGACCAAATTTGATTATGTTTAATTAAAATTGTAAAAGTTGAAGCTGTGATCATTACGAATGCTTGCTTTGTCTCTGCCATGTTGTCGTGAGGGCCCGGTCGGTACTGCACATGTGCAGCACTGCACAGAGATGAGATGCTCCCTCCTTAGCTACTTCCATCACCAGCTCTAGAAGAAAGTGTTTCATTCTATTGAAGTAGCCCGACGTGGCCGTTCACTTGTCTGCTGTGTTGTGATGGGTACAGGTGGATGCTGCTGGATGACCAGAACCTGTGTATCCAGACCAGCTCGTCCTTCGTTTGCGGCGCCGTGCCCATCGGAGCCAGCATCTATGTGCTGGGAGACCTGGACACAGGTCAGTAAGGGAGAACCAACTAGAACCGCCACAGATTTGGGACGAGGTCACGCTCGCTTTCTGAATGGTCACGGTTGGTGTTTCTTGCGCAGGTACGAGCTTCGACTACATCCGGGAGTTCCGCCGCAGCACCGGGACGTGGCATCGCACCAAGCCCATGTTACCCAGCGACCTCTCCAAAACCGCCTGCGCCGCGCTGCGCATCGCCAACTGTCGACTGTTCCGCCTTCAGTTGAGCCAGGGCATGTTCCGGATCAGGGTCTGACTGCAGCCGGTGGGCCCGTGTCGGCTCCCTACTCCACGTGTGCACACTGGTACTTTCTACCTGCCGTAGGGCTGGTTTGGGATTTTATGAACACTTAAGTGTTCTAGTCGCTAGATATTAGGGTTTATACTTGACTGAGACTTGACAAGTTACTTTTTTTATTGACTTAACTATTTGTTTCCGTTTTAACTTGGGATTTGATTGTTTTTTTCTTTTTCTTTCAATAACCGGACCTCATTGGTTCTGTTCACTGGGGATCTTGTTGCTTGGTGAGAGATTTAAGCTGTAAACGACTCTTAATATCGACTTTATTATGACATGAGGGGTTGACATTGACATTTTAAAAGCACTGCTGTGTTGCAATTAGTATTTTAGGATATATTATGATGTTTGGCGGTGGATTGTTCATCTTTATGGTCCAAGACAACACAATCATTTGTCCTGATGTATATAACCGCTGCAGTGAAGGTTAAGGGCTGATGAACATAACTCTTTAGGGAAATGAGACTTTGGTGTCGGTCCCCTAGAATCAGAGAACAATGGGGTTATAAAGTAGAGCAGGGATTTATTTGCTGGCGGTAAAGTTCTGAGTGTTGCAAGGCCTCGAACACACCGAGACGTCTCTAGAGACGCACCGCTCACTGAACCATTGGTTTCCTCTGGTACGCTCACTGAACCATTGGTTTCCTCTGGTACGCTCACTGAACCATTGGTTTCCTCTGGTACGCTCACTGAACCATTGGTTTCCTCTGGTACGCTCACTGAACCATTGGTTTCCTCTGGTACGCTCACTGAACCATTGGTTTCCTCTGGTACGCTCACTGAACCATTGGTTTCCTCTGGTACGCTCACTGAACCATTGGTTTCCTCTGGTACGGTCACTGAACCATTGGTTTCCTCTGGTACGCTCACTGAACCATTGGTTTCCTCTGGTACGCTCACTGAACCATTGGTTTCCTCTGGTACGCTCACTGAACCATTGGTTTCCTCTGGTACGCTCACTGAACCATTGGTTTCCTCTGGTACGGTCACTGAACCATTGGTTTCCTCTGGTACGGTCACTGAACCATTGGTTTCCTCTGGTACGGTCACTGAACCATTGGTTTCCTCTGGTACGGTCACTGAACCATTGGTTTCCTCTGGTACGGTCACTGAACCATTGGTTTCCTCTGGTACGGTCACTGAACCATTGGTTTCCTCTGGTACGGTCACTGAACCATTGGTTTCCTCTGGTACGGTCACTGAACCATTGGTTTCCTCTGGTACGGTCACTGAACCATTGGTTTCCTCTGGTACGCTCACTGAACCATTGGTTTCCTCTGGTACGCTCACTGAACCATTGGTTTCCTCTGGTACGGTCACTGAACCATTGGTTTCCTCTGGTACGCTCACTGAACCATTGGTTTCCTCTGGTACGGTCACTGAACCATTGGTTTCCTCTGGTACGGTCACTGAACCATTGGTTTCCTCTGGTACGGTCACTGAACCATTGGTTTCCTCTGGTACGGTCACTGAACCATTGGTTTCCTCTGGTACGCTCACTGAACCATTGGTTTCCTCTGGTACGGTCACTGAACCATTGGTTTCCTCTGGTACGGTCACTGAACGGTTTAAACATGAAGTTTTCAGCACCGGTCCTCAATGTCACACTTGGCTTACTCAAACCGAGCAAAAGGGCGGGCTTTACTACTTTACCACTGACTTCCTGTTTCGATTGTGGTGACTGTGGTAGGAACGGACAGTGCTGTCAGCGTTTTTTTAATTAAGATGAACTATATCATTTTTTTCCTCTTCGTTCAACAGCAAGAGCTCGATGTCTGCCACCAACCCCTTTTATTTACAATCGATGGCCTTGTTGACCACGCCCCACCGACTCATCAGCTGTTTTTCCCGACTGGCTTTGCCACGGGGTGTTTTTGAAGCGAACACGCCTGTTGTGACGCGCCGCGGTGGTTTCAGTCTTACACCGGGGAAATAGTCTTACTCACAGGCAAACCAGTGACGTACTCTCTGCTTTGATCCTGCTCCCCGTTGGCTATTCACTGTTGTTGATTCCAGGCAAATGAAGACGAGTTTGGTTATAAAGTGAACCGCAGCCGACGAGCCGTGGACAACATGCTGGACTCTGGACATGTTGTCTTGTTCTGCTTACAGATTAAAACCCAATTCATTGTGAGAGAAACCCCTCACTAGATGATGAAGGCTGATGAGAACATCCTCACGTAAGAGCACAAGCGCTCGACTCGATAGTCCGTCTTTATTGTTGACCGAGCTGCCTGTTCACAAATAGACGTTGCTGCGAGTGACACTTTTGAGTCGCTGGACGTGTTGCTGCCTCCGCGACCTCTGACCTGGCTTTCCAGTCAGTACAGTTTTGGCATCCCTTGACCCCATTTGTTCTGTGCGAGTTCCAGCTGCTGCTGTCCGTCCTCAGCTCAGCGGAGCTCAAGCACACCTCTCATTATCTCAGAAAGGCAATACACCTCACACACATTCCACACATTCCACACATTCCACACGTGACACTTCCAGGGTTGACACGGAGCTCTGACCAATGAAGGCCAACACAAAAACCTGAGATATTAATATTTAAAGATCAGTGTATTGTCAGTTTTAAATCTTATTGGGATCCAACACAAACCCGAGCAGCAACATTTTAAACTCAGCTTTAGTAAACTGAGAGAGAAGGCGTCCTTCACCAGCTGAACCGAGGTTTAAAGGGACCGCTTTTATACCCCAAAACATCACGAGTGTTCCTCTCACCTGTCGGGCTGTTGATCTAGATATGGTTCTAAATGATGTGGATTATCTTCAGTAACTGGGTTATGAGTTATTACTGCTGAGATTTCTAAATGTAGCTTTTTAGTGCTTTGAGCAACACAGTCCATGTTGAAGAGAAGGCAGACGTCTCCAACACTGGGAACAATTTAGATTGATCAATAACACAATAAGTAAGAGGGGAATATGGATTTTGGGGTGAACTGTCCCTTTAAGTCAACATTAACTGATTCATTGTAACCACTTGGTTTTATACTTAACTCCGCCATTTTGTTCAGGTGCACCAACAGAATATTGTTGAGGATAGTGAAGTTCCATCATTCAGTCATAACTCAGTATGAGGACCTTCACTGGTCACTGGTCCCAATAGACTCTCCATTAACATGTAGAAAGTCATCACAGATCATGTCTTGATCTGTTGCGTTGATGGTCATGAACAATAGCAGCATCGGTGAGCTTGGAGAGCTTCTTGGACGGCAGGTTTGTGTACCGCCACCGATGCATTCGGACAAGCAGCATAAAATCACACAACTTCTTCCAAGTAATGGTAACTGTGAAGCACAATAACAAGCATGCGATTCCGTTACATCACACATCTAAAGACGTGAAGTGTGTTCCAGGAAACGAGCCGTCTGTAGCGTCCCTAACAGAGAAATGTTCATTTTAAGCTCTACTGTGTAACTACTGAAACTCCTTCTAAGTCTTAGTGTACCTCCCACAAAGGGGTGTCACGTTATATACAGAGTCATCTATAACTATGTTATAATATAACTATGTTATAGATGATATTATTTAAATTGTGTGTATATATATATATATATATCACTCTGATTTCTTCTGGCCATGATAGTGGTGACAGCCCTACACTACATTAAACCAAAGCTACGAACACAGCTGGTGCATCAGACACCGGCTGACATTACCTGTTGTGATCAGTACTGCCACTGGGTCACACATGGCAGACAGTATGTGCTCCCCGTCACGCTCCCAGCACTAAGAAGCAGGACCAGTCTGCTGAGACGGTGCTTCCTTATTTCTGCATGGACACTTAACATTCAATAGGTCTGGCCATTTACGGTAAGAAACGTTTCCTGTATCAGCTGACGTTCACACGTCAAGACGGTCTGTGATGTGAAACACCGGAGCTCACCATGAGGGACAATGTCTGAAGCTGTGTTGTGACAGATATGCAGTGACACGGTTGTTTGTTTGTACTTTTGTTACTGATGCACGGGTTTCTAAGATGAGTGTCAGAGGAAATTAAACATCAATGTGGTCCACTACGTGTCTTCTCTCATTTGTTTCTATTGTTGTGTTGGGATGTCAGCACTTATTCTGAGAACTTTGATCAATGAGCCACCTACTCATTCTACCACGGACAGAGATCTCACATGGTTAATGTTCTATTAAAACAAGGAGAAGTAGAGGATCATGTGAGTTCTCATGGTAGCGTCAGCTGTAGTTCTATTAGGTTTCTATTAGATCAGTAGAGACTAAAGAGGCAAACGTTTGTCCTACAACTAAAACTGATAAATACACACCTGTAGTAAGAAGACATATTTCCATCTTTACTAAACGAGTATGTGTTGTTTTTTAGGATTTTTCATTGTCTTTCATTTCTGTCTAAAAGTCTTCAAAATTAGGCAAAATCCCATAAAAATGAAGCATCACATTCTCCCTAACATGTTGAACACTAATAGTGTTCTAATATCTAGCTGGTTGACTGGGAGACAACACTGGGCATCATACATGTGTGATGAATTCACATGAGGATGGCTCTGTTAGACTGGTCATGGAGTGTCCACAATGCAAAGGGTTCATCCTCTGGGGAGCATTCACATACACACTGAGTTGTTTTGTAATACCCATTAGATTCTGATACTTGTGTTGAACGAGGGGACTTTGGGTTCTAACAGGGCAAAGAGAGGGAAGGTCAGAATAAGGATCCATCCAAAGGGGACCATGAATGTCATCGACAGGTTACAGTGAAGTTAGTTTTTAGGTTAACTTGTCATGGACCACAGTGATGTTAGCTCATGTTAAACAGTCAACAAACACCATTAGGGACCAAGTGGACCATGAATATCCAGTATTAGATAGATAGATAGATATAAACTTTATTTATCCCCGGGGGGAAATTTGTTTGTAGCAGCAGCAAGTTACAGAGTAGAATAAAATATGAAGTATGGAAATGCACAATATATACAGTACAATAAAATAACGGAGCAGATATTGAATTGAAGAAATAGAATAAAAAATAAGATAAAATAGAATAAAATAAAAATGCACAGTATATACAATGAATTAGAATGGTATCAAATGAACAACTAGGTAAACTAACCAAACTGAACAGTAGTGCAGGATCACCAACAACAAGCAAGTGTTGTAGTCATTTGAAGGATGATGATCTGTTCAGAGGTGATTTGTTATAAAGTGTTATTGCAGAGGGCAGGAATGTTCTCCTGTATCTGTCCTTGTGACAGCGGAGCTGGATCAGTCTGTTGGAGAAAGTGCTCCTCTGTCCCTGCAGTAGGTGGTGGAGAGGGTGATCCGGGTTATCCAATATGATAATAGTTTCTTCAGTGTCCTCCTCTCCACCACCTGTTCCAGATTGTCTTGTTTGCAGCCAATGATGGATCCGGCCTTCTGAACCAGTTTATTAAGTCTGTTGGTGTCTCCGGCTCCAATGCTGCTCCCCCAGCAGACTACGGAGAAGTACAGTTCACTGGCCACAACAGACTGGTAGAACATCTCCAACATCTTGCTGCACACGTTGGATCGAAGTTTCCTCAAGAAAAAGAGTTGACTCATCCCCTTCTTGTACACAGCGTTGATGTTGGTCTTCCAGTTCAGTCTGTTGTCGATGGAGACACCAGGTACTTGTACTCCTCCACCATGTCCACATCCTCTCCCAGAACTCTCAGCGGCTGTGGAGCCGTCGTCTTCCTCCTGAAGTCGACCACCATCTCTCTGGTCTTGGCCACGTTCAGCAGCAGGTGATTTCTACCGGCCCACTCTACAAAGTCATCCACTACTGCCCTGTACTCCTCCCGTCTGTCCCTTATACACCCGACCACTGCAGAGTCATCAGAGAACTGCTGCAGATGGCATGACCCTGAGTTGTACTGGAAGTCAGTGGTGTACAAGGTGAACAGGAAGGGAGACAGAACAGTTCCCTGTGGAGCTCCAGTATCACTGACCACCACATCAGACAGCACACGGCCCAGTCGGACAAACTGTGGTCTGCCTGTGAGGTAGTCAGTGATCCAGGAGACGGTGGACGCGTTAACCCCCACCACCCGCAGCTTCTCACTCAGCAGCACTGGTTGGATGGTGTTGAATGCACTGGAGAAGTCAAAGAAAGTTATTCTCACAGAGCCACCGGGTCCATCCAGGTGCGACTGAGCTCGCTGCAGCAGGTAGATGATGGCGTCGTCCACCCCCACACGGGGCTGGTATGCAAATTGCAGAGGGTCCAGTGAGGATCTCACCTGCGGTCAGAGGTGGGCCAAGACCAGCCTCTCCAGCACCTTCATCACATGAGATGTGAGGGCAGCTGGTCGGTAGTCGTTGAGGCTAGATGGTGTCGTCTTCTTGGGTACAGGAACCAGGCACGACGTCTTCCACAGCACCGGGACTTCCTCCTGCTTCAGGCTCAGGTTGTAGAGATGTTGCAGGACCTCCGACAGCTGGGTGGCGCAGGTCTTCAGGACCCTGGGGCTGATGCCATCAGGTCCTGCAGCCTTGCCTTGGTAGAGTCTCCCCAGCTGTCTTCTCACCTGGCCAGTCGTCACAGAGAGGGGGGAGGGTGGTCATGGTGTCAGTGGTGGAAGAGCCCTTAGAAGTAGAGGGCTCTGAGTCCATGCAGCTCACCAGGGGGGACAGAGGGGGGAGGGGGGGAGGTGTTTGGGAGGTGTGGTGTGTGGAGGAGACAGATGACGGCTCTGAGCTAAACCTATTGAAAAAAGAGTTTAGCTCATTGGTCCTCTCCAGGGAGCCCTCTGGTTGTCTCCCTCCAACCTTGAAGCCAGTAATCTGCTTCATCCCCGTCCACACCTCCCTCACATTGTTCTGCTGGAGTTTGGCCTCCAGCTTCCTCCTGTAGGTGTCCTTGCCCTCCCTGAGCTTCACCCTCAGGTCGCGCTGGACTGTCCTGAGCTCCTCCCTGTCCCCAGACCTGAAGGCTGCTTTCTTCTTGTTAAGAAGAGCTTTCAGGTCACTGGTGATCCAAGGTTTATTGTTGGGGAAGCAGTGTACTGTCCGGGATGGAATGGCGGTTTGTTCACAGAATTTAATGTATTCTGTGATACAGTCAGTCATGTTGTTGATGTCTTAGTTGCTCTCTCTCTCTCTCTCTCTCTCTCTCTCTCTGTCTCTCTCTCTCTGTCTCTGTCTCTCTCTCTCTCTCTCTGTCTCTCTCTCTCTCTCTGTCTCTGTCTCTCTCTCTCTCTCTCTCTCTCTCTCTCTGTCTCTCTCTCTCTCTCTCTCTGTCTCTCTGTCTCTCTCTCTCTCTCTCTCTCTCTCTCTCTCTCTCTCTCTCTGTCTCTCTCTCTCTCTCTCTGTCTCTGTTCTCTCTCTCTCTCTCTCTCTGTCTCTCTCTCTCTCTCTGTCTCTGTCTCTCTCTCTCTCTCTCTCTCTCTCTCTCTCTCTGTCTCTCTCTCTCTGTCTCTGTCTCTCTCTCTCTCTCTCTGTCTCTCTCTCTCTCTCTCTGTCTCTCTCTCTCTCTTCTCTCTCTCTCTCTCTCTCTCTCTCTCTCTCTCTCTCTCTCTCTCTCTCTCTCTCTCTGTCTCTCTCTCTCTGTCTCTGTCTCTCTCTCTCTCTCTCTCTGTCTCTCTCTCTCTCTGTCTCTGTCTCTCTCTCTCTCTCTCTCTCTGTCTCTCTCTCTGTCTCTGTCTCTCTCTCTCTCTCTCTCTCTCTCTGTCTCTCTCTCTCTCTCTCTCTCTCTCTCTCTGTCTCTCTCTGTCTCTCTGTCTCTCTCTCTCTCTCAGGTCTCTTTCTTGCCTCTGTTGCCCCAGTTCTTGCTCATGTTGGGTTTCTGTGACTTGTAGAGTCCGGTCTAGACCTGAAAAGTGATTTAAATTTAAATTGAATTGTATGTTGCTGTGAAAGAGATGGATTCACAGGATGGATGAATTCTCCCCGTGTTCTATCCAGCAGTTCATCAAACATCTATATATAATATATAATATGAACAGACCTTGTGTGTAGTTCTTAAATGTGCACATACTGGTGTGTTAGACAGGAGATTAACTAACAGGCTACCTAGCATGACCAGGACTCTCGTGACTGCTAACCTGGGTCCTGTGATGGTGTGTGTGGGGGGGTTCACGACTAGAAGATACTGTACCGCTGATCATTTCCAAAACCCATCAATGCTCCACTGGTTGTCAAGTCTTTTTTGTCGTAGTGTCAGAGGATTTGCTCATCATGGTCTAATGAGGCTTTTCCACTTAAAGCAGGACTATGTACGTTTTGAAAGAATGACGCAATCCTCTTCTTACAAATTCAATTGAAGATTCTCAAGTAATAAGACACACTCTTGCTCAGTTTAATTCACTTAGGGGTTCTTGATCGGGAGCTTATGTTGGCTAATATTAGCACTCATTCTTTGACTTTGTGGATCTTCTCTTTCTGTACTGTTACTGTCACAGCTCTGTCTATCTCACACCCACCTCATCAGCTCATCACTCTGCTGCACCTTTAGACCCCCGTCTCACACACACTCACTGCCAGATCGTTCTCCGCATTATGCCAGACCTTCCTGTGTTTACCCTCCGACTGGTTTCCCGTTGCCGAACCTGCCTGTTTGGACTTCTCCGCCTTGCCTCTGCCCCGGTGAACGACTCAGCCTTCTGTCCCGACCACGAGAATAGCCTCTGGTTCCTCTGGTTCCTCTGGTTCCTCTGGTTCCTTCTCCCTGACGGCTTGGCGTTCCACCGAGTGGATTTCTACATATGAGCTGATCCGAGACTGTTTGCCTGTTGTGTGTTCAGCCTGGAATAAAGCTTCGTTCAACTATTCTGTGTGTCCATCGTACTGCTTCTGGGTCCTTACCACCCCCGTTACAGTTACGCTACATTTGAGCATTTACCGTTGTCCTGTAATTCTGACTTTAAAGTCTCAATTCTTCATAATTGTTTGTGGTTGCGAGCACAAACTTGTCCATAAAACTGTGATCCAGGATCAGAGCAACATGTTTCACTCAGTGCTTCACAGTGGAGGGCCGTGGATGTTATACCTGGGCCTTCAGTGCTGTCCTACTACAGTTGAATTACCTCCTAATAACCTCATTATGACTCATCAATCCAGCAAACCTGCAGCGGATCCACGCATTCCACCACACAAGAGCATGAAAGATACACGATAGACAAACGAACAGTAGTAACGTTACTATGGAAACTAACACGCAGTTTGTCACTTACCCAAACTTAAAGAGTTTAATCCCAGTACATGGTTTCAGTTCCAGTAAGAAGTCCTTCTCGATTCATGGACCCAGTGATGACAGTCGAGCCTCCCCAGTTGTATTTCACCGGTCTGCTGCAGCAGGTTCACAGCGGGCCGGGTTCCCTCCTCCGCCGGGGCACCGGGCGGTGCAGACCGCACGCCGGGCCGCGGTTGTGGAGCTGTTTCCCTGCGAACGTGTTCGTTGAGTTGTAGATCCACTCGAGTCTCTCCAAAAGTCTTCAAAAGCACCGTAGCTTGTGTCCTGCCGTGCTATGGCGTCCTCAGGTTAGCGTAGCGTAGCTCCAAACACCAGGAGCTCAGTTAAAATGAAACACATTCAGCCATAAAATGTGCAACGCTTCTCCACCGCTGTCAGCCAGAAATACCGTTCATACAAATCCTTTTCCTGCTGAGTCAGGGCTGCTAGCTGTGGGGTTGACTGACCATTTCTTATGATGTCCAGCTTTTCCTGAAATGTCCTTCTTTCTTGAGAAAGGCGTTCTCAGTAACTCCGCCACTAAATCCGTTTCTCTTCAGTCATTGAGTGTTCAAAAAACAAAGCTAGGTAAAAAATAAATAAACTACACCAAGCAAAACCCTACAAATGTTATAATTTCTTTCAATTTGAACTCTTACTCGTCCAACTAAGCTCTGCTGGCAAGTTAAATTTCGTTTCACTTTAGTCACGTGCTCGCCCACTGACCAATCACAGCACACCCTGCACCTCTCGGCAGAGCTGCACCTGGACTCTGAGCTGCACTAATGCTGACGTACTTGTGGGCCGGCTAGCAGAGAGGTGAAATCTGATTGGATAAAAGCTCTACTTAAAACAAGCTGCACTGGAAGCAGAGCAACTGAGGAAGACAGTAGCTGTGCAATGAGAAAATAAGATAATGGGGAAAATATTTTTATAAATTATAATACATGTAGTGTATTTAAGAAAAAATATTAAATTATAAAATAGATATAACTTTGTGATTCTGTTTAGGCCAGCAGAGAAGGCTTTGCAGGCCCTGACGGCCCACCACTGGTGCTTCATCAGACTCATGACGAGGTAGAGCAGACCAAAGGCTTAAATACGAGAAAACAGTTAACAACGTTTAAAACAGGCTTGATTTTATACAGTCAATGGTAATCAATACCAGTGTAATTCTAAATAATATACTAAAATACCCTGGAGAAACACACACCAGAAATACTGAGAAGATTAATTAGTCAATTAAAAATAATTTAAAAAGAAAACAATAAGAATGAAGAAAAATAAAATAAAAATGCAGTCTGTTGATACAAAGACAAAATGAATCCATAACACAGCATTAACAATCCAAAAACACACAATAACAGATGTGAACAACTGGTGTGACTAGCAGAGCATATGTCCGTCCATCATACCATTTCTTTTCTCATGTGTATAACACATTCATTCATATTTCATACGGAATCTCATCAACATTTTGTATTAATATTGTGACGTCTCATTGCATGGATGGAGCCTCTACTCCACTGTCCTCATCAAATGTTTCCTTGGAATCATTTGAGATGAAGAGCTTCCTTCAGTGTCGTACTGATCACGATGTTCTATGATATGATCAGATTGTATCCGCTACATTGATGCTTTGATGTACATGAGAATGCAATTTAAATAGTTGACCTATAATTTCGATACACAAATGTATTCATTTGATTTAACGTGTTTGTTATGGATTTCCAGCACTGATTTAAAACCGTCAGATATCTAACAAAATAATGTACAATATTACATCAGTCTGGCTCTATGACACATTGCATTCTTCCTGCACTTCTTCCGTTCCCCTTTGGCTTCCTCTGGCTGTTGACACAACAGCAGATCGTCTGCCGGCGGCTGCCCGGCGTGTCCTAACTTGTCTCCAGAACAATACTTGGCTTGAGAGACCTGGGTGACTGGCTAGTGTTGCGGCTGATGGGGGATTCTGGGTAGAACGGAATATAAAGAAGCTTTGTGAGGACTGCGGGACGTCCCGGGTGGGGAGATGTGGAACGCTCAGAGCTCCCAGTGAGGTGGTTGTTGTTGGGAGTGGGGACCCTTGGGATGGGAAGCTGTGACGCCTCACTTCAGACTGCTGCATCTCTGCCCGAACACTCACCTGTGTTTCTAAAGCCTCGCTCCCTCTGGCTCATTCCTCCGGGAGTTTCAATAGAGTGATGTCATCGAGCAGATGATGTCATGCCCTACGTGTATTAAACATAAGCCACGTTTGACCTGGAGTGCATTTGTCAGTTTGTATTTGAGGGATGCAAATGTGGTTTCCCACACGTCCAGGTTTTTATATTCCCATTTGAGTTTACTGCCAACACCTCAATACAAGGAAGGTGACACAGTTCTTCTCTTTGGACACCTTTTCATTAAATACTTTATACCAAGCAAATAGTCCACATCAAACTGGGACATTGTTCCTGGAAAAACAAGTTGCTGTTGATGTTTTTGTTTGTTTTGGGGTAGAGGCACAAAACTAGGAGCCAGATATCTCAAATCTTTGGATAAATTAAACCAAAAGTTCAGTAAACTCTATATATTCATACAAACATGAGTCACTTTAGAGTTTACTGATATTGCTGTATACACATTTTGGGAATGAGATCGGAGTCGAGTTATCCTTATTCATTATAATATTCAGTAGTAGAGGAAGCTGGAACATTTGACCTGTCACAGGAGGACAAACACAGGCGTGAATGATACAAGGAATGATGGCTGAATTCCATTTAGCTGCTTGAGTTTCAGGTGCTTTCTTGCTGTTTGACTGATTAAATTGGTTAGTTATTCAACAACCACGGCTTGATGAGTTTTCTTTCTGTCGAGTCCAATACCATGAGAGCTTTACAACCTGTACCTCTTACGACCCCCCCCCCCCCCCCCCCACAGGAAAAACTCCCCCAAAACTTGAACGGGGGAAAAACGCCTCAGGGAGAGCAACGCAGGTCTCTTCTGTTTGGTTTGGTGAATGAAGTGTGTTTTAGGACGATCAGCACGGTAACAGTGTGTTTCTTTTCATCTCTAACTGTGAATGAAGGGCTTATTGTGTGTGTCCAGTTTGAATGAAGTGTGTTTTGTGAGGTAAAATGACTGTTGTCTTACTGGAGAGCATAGCAATTATATGTTTAGTACATCAATAAATCATAACAACGAATCCCTGTTCACTTCATGCATCACATTACGTTGCACTGGAACAATGAGCGCGTGAACCCCGGGTCTAGTTTCCATCAGTGCCGATAGGAGCTGCTGTGAACGAGTGCTGATTCCCACTGAAGACAAGCTCCAGATGTTAGTGGGTTTGGTGGGTTTGGTCCACTGGGGAGGGGCTGGACTGAGGGGTGGAGATGGTCTCCTGTAACGTTTTGTCAGAACCTTTTAGTTCCTGGATCTGTTAAATAGCTTCTGGTCATTATTTGACACCAATACTCTAAACACAGCACACGTTTCCTTCAGGTTACTATGAATGCTCTTGGATATTTCATCAATAAGCTGCTTCTGAACACAACAGTGATGAGCTGCTGGGTCACGCTGGTCTTTACTTCCCTCCTACGTTTAAACACGTCACGTTGCCCTGTTGGTCCCATAGCTTTACATCTGCATGTACAACTTGGTTCAAAAAATGGGTTCTGTATATTTCATGTCCTCAATCAAATCACATTGTTGTTTGCCTGAACACAGCTTTTTCTTTCTTTCTTTCTTGTGGGCACGGCTTTGCCTGCTTATGTTCCTGAGTGGATGGAACGGTGAGCATTGGCTGAGAAGTGACGGAGCGTTGGGATGGTTCTTTGAGCGGAAGGCATGGCTTCAGGGCCTTGTATTGTTCCTCATCCGCCCTGCTGAATGACGAAGACAATAAATCTCTGCAGAGGTGTGGCGAGGTGTGCTTATCTCTCTGTACCGGAACTACCTGAGTCCAAACTTGATCTGGTGGAATTGAGTTTCTCACGGAGACTAGTGAGCCGGCTAACGGCGTCTAGAGATATTATTATATATATATATATATATATATATATATATATCGTTGTTCACAATGTGAGCATGAGGAGCACAGAAATAGAGGAAAGGTCAAGAGTTCAGACTAAGGTTCAAACAGTTTTAATATTTAGTGTTTAGGTTTAGTCTCAGTTAGTTTTGGTCAATGTGTGATCTCAGCACCACTTTAATGTCCGATGTGAAGATCTTCTAGAGCAGGGGTCTCAAACTCAATGTACCTGGGGGCCGCTGGAGGTAGAGTCTGGGTGAGGCTGGGCCGCATCAAATATTCCACAAAAAAAAGTTTCAAGTATTCAAAAAAAAAGTACAACTGATCCAATCTTCTCAATCTCGGGCAACGACTCCAGTGTTTCCCCAGGTTTACACACTTTTGTGGGGGGGGTGCACACGAACTTTTCAGGTGCGCGCGCTCCGTCCGCTGGTGGGAGTGTGTTCATCTGTGTGCGCGCACGTGTCTTTGTGTGTGTGTGCGCGCATCGGGGCGGAACTGAGAGCAGAGGATCATTATAAATGAAACAAAATGAAGTCGACCTTCTAGGGGGGGCGGGGCGCCCCGCTAATACAATGGTAGGGGAAACACTGGACTCGGCAAAAAGGTGCGTGTGAGAAAAAACACTAAACTTTGATGTCAAGTAGGGGGCCACAAAATATCGTCCAGCGGGCCTCAATTGGCCCGCGGGCCGCGAGTTTGAGACCCCTGTTCTAGAGGGTCCGGACCGTTCAGTGTCATACATTACAGATACATTACAGCGAAACAAATGAAAGTAAAATGAATTTACAACAATTTATTTGTATTAGTTTATCAACCAGACACTAATAAACCGGGTTCAGAAGCAAAAGCATTACAATGTTTCTATAATTGCACTATTACGAACATGTGACGACATTCTCGAGAACATAAAGTTGTTCCTCCATTACATCAAGAAAAGGAACTATGAACACAATAGAGAAACAGCGTGTTAGTGTCAAATCACTTCCCTGTAGAACGACGTGACACCGACAGGCTGCATCATTTACAGAGAAACTCAAAAGAGGCGGATTCACTTGAAGTCCGTGTTTTGTAAACGCGGGGGGGGGGGGTGGGGGGGGGTCAGGGGGCGGGGTCTGAGCGTGCGCCCTCGGCAGACAGTCAAGCGCAAAAAAGACACACGGCTCATCCGCTCGCCTCCCCATTGACGTCAGTCCGGTATCACATGAACGAGCGGGGACCAATCGGCGCGGCGCTGCCGGAGAGAGCTGGCTCCTTGTTACACGGAGAGAGAGGGGGGGAGAGGACTGAATAAAGAAAGGAAGTCTGTAATGAACGCAAGTCCCCGCGGAGGAGCCTAGCGCTGCCGCCATCGGATACTCCGTCCGCCTTCTGCTTCTTCCCGTCGCCTTCCTCGCTGTGGATTATTCGGTTTATCACCGGGGACGGACGGAACGGATAAGGCCATGGTCCCAACATACTGAATAGCTCGCTGCTGCTGGTGCTGCTGCTGGGGGGGAGGTGGAGAGACGCGCACCGCGGAGACACTTTATGGGGCATTGTGCGGGGAGGAAAATGGTGGATGATTGCTGAGTATGAGCTGTGTACCAGTAACACGCTTTGATACGCTTTGGTGAAACACTGATCGTGGTGTTTGTACCTCAGGCTCGGCCCCGTCCTCAGACTCAGGTCGTGTTGTAGCGGCTGGTAGGCAGGGAGCCCCCCCCCCCCCCCCCCAGCTCGATCCCAACGACCTCATCCGCTTCTGTTTCCTTCTATACGTGTAGGATCCTCGTGTCGGTTCGAACGCGTCCCCGAGAGTTTAATTTGGAAAACAATCAAACTGTTGGATTACCGAGCGATGGATTTCAACGGCGGCGGCGGCGGCGGAGCCAACGACCTGCACAACAACCAGTTCTATCAGTGCGAGGAGAACAAGCCTCTGCTGGGGGAGATGTCGGAGGGGAACAACAACACCAAGCTGAGCGCGGGGCCGTGCAAGAGGTCCCTGCACCACTGCAGCAGCGGCGGGATGCGATACAAGCTGCTGCACGAGGGGGACATCCAGGTGTGCGTGGTCAAGCACCCCCGCACCTTCCTCAGCAAGATCCTCACCTCCAAGTTCCTGCGGAGGTGGGAGCCGCACCACCTCACGCTCACGGACAGCAGCCTGACCTCGGCCACCGTGAGTCGCCTTCCAGCCTCGTGTGTGTGTGTGTGTGTGTGTGTGTGTGTGTGTGTGACAGACGCGCCATGTAATATGCAGCGTTTCACATTCCACAGGCAACTTCGCTGTTTGTCTTTTCTTGTCTGGACGCAGACCGAGATGACGCGCAGGCTGTTGACGCAGTTTACAAGAAGGCACTTTGTCACTGTTTGTGGCCCGTTGTGGTCTGCTGATAATACCCCCCCTCCCCTCCCCTTCCATCATTACGTCCATCCGCCCCCCCCCCCCGCTGGGGTGCAGGTGGACGCACTTGGTCCTTTGGATGTGTGTGTGTCTGTGTCACGTGTCTCTTAATGGTCATCGTTTGGAACTCTTCATCTGAATTATTGAATGACAAAGATCGTCTCTTATCAGTCTCTGGAAACAGAATCCCACAGCAGGGGGTCTGAGGGCCGGTAGGTGTGTGTGTGTCCTCAGAGTGAGGTGTTGGGCTTTAGTGGGGGGAACACGCGGAGGACGCTTCCTCTGTGGGTCTATATTTCATCCTGAAGATGATGGTGCATGGATGTTTTAAAGCAGCGGTCGATGCATAGACAGGAAGGCGGGACATCCAAACAGCCTCACAACCACAAATAGATGGGCAGCACATTGATGTGCTGTTGCTAGGGCAACAGTTTGGGTCCATGTGTGAATCCTGCATCCACACACACACACACACACACACACACACACACACACACATCAGGAAGTGTGACGGAGCCGCTTGTTCATATTGTCAGGAGATCAGGATGTATTATACATAATGTTATTTTCTCTACATATACGCAGCGTCCAGGAGGAATAGTCTGTGCTGATTAAATCAATTGTAATTGTTAGTAAATCTTTATTTCCTCTGACATTTCCACAAAGCCAGGCCCAGTGTTTTATCAACACACCGTGTCGGAGGTATTTCTGGACGTCTGCCTATCGCAGCGAGCTAGAGGAGTGTGCTGAGACTGTTGTTCTAGGGAAGTCTTGTGGACGCAGTGGAGGGTAAACCCAGACCTGGTGTACCTGGTGTACCTGCTGGTCCACTGGAGATCTCAGTGATTCAGCTGAATTCATTGTTTACAATCATATGGGCCTCTTATGGGGAAATGCATTCGATAATGCTTTTCTTAGCATCCAAATGGATTTTTAATTTCCCACTGAGTACTTGTCAATTACACGTGCTTGTGGTGTGTAACATGATGATATCAATCCATGATTTTTGATTATGAATCACTGGACCTCAAAGAATATTGTCATTAAGTCTCGTCCTTAATTTCTCTGACGTGTTCACGAGGATTGTAAATTGTAAAGGATTGTAAATTAGCATAAATAACACCATATCAGGCTACATATGTCCTTTATTCATGTCCTGCTTTCAGAGATCCAGAAAGTCATTTTTAGCAGCGTCAGCAGCAGAATTAAGGGGCGAAGGAGACAAATAACGAATGCTGTTAATGCTGAGTCACCCGAGGGTCTAATGTCACTGAAATGAAGAAGAAATGGTTCCACATAAAAAACACATCGATAACTGCGACGGGAGGAGATGTTTATATGTTTCTATAAGTGTTAAATGACTGGTGATATCTTTAGGCTATATGAACGATATTAGCCGATAAATCAATCAGGATAATGTCAACATAACAAACAGTTGCTTATTAACACGTTCATGGAGCTCTTTTAGCTCCGTGTTGGGTCTCCACCCACTCCTGGGAGGAATGTGTGTCTCTTCGGCTGCTAAATGCTCCACTCCGTCCACCGGCTGCTCTCTAACGGAGTCGGTCTGTTTGGTGCTCTTCAATGCTCCACTCCGTCCACCGGCTGCTCTCTAACGGAGTCGGTCTGTTTGGTGCTCTTCAATGCTCCACTCCGTCCACCGGCTGCTCTCTAACGGAGTCGGTCTGTTTGGTGCTCTTCAATGCTCCACTCCGTCCACCGGCTGCTCTCTAACGGAGTCGGTCTGTTTGGTGCTCTTCAATGCTCCACTCCGTCCACCGGCTGCTCTCTAACGGAGTCGGTCTGTTTGGTGCTCTTCAATGCTCCACTCCGTCCACCGGCTGCTCTCTAACGGAGTCGGTCTGTTTGGTGCTCTTCAATGCTCCACTCCGTCCACCGGCTGCTCTCTAACGGAGTCGGTCTGTTTGGTGCTCTTCAATGCTCCACTCCGTCCACCGGCTGCTCTCTAACGGAGTCGGTCTGTTTGGTGCTCTTCAATGCTCCACTCCGTCCACCGGCTGCTCTCTAACGGAGTCGGTCTGTTTGGTGCTCTTCAATGCTCCACTCCGTCCACCGGCTGCTCTCTAACGGAGTCGGTCTGTTTGGTGCTCTTCAATGCTCCACTCCGTCCACCGGCTGCTCTCTAACGGAGTCGGTCTGTTTGGTGCTCTTCAATGCTCCACTCCGTCCACCGGCTGCTCTCTAACGGAGTCGGTCTGTTTGGTGCTCTTCAATGCTCCACTCCGTCCACCGGCTGCTCTCTAACGGAGTCGGTCTGTTTGGTGCTCTTCAATGCTCCACTCCGTCCACCGGCTGCTCTCTAACGGAGTCGGTCTGTTTGGTGCTCTTCAATGCTCCACTCCGTCCACCGGCTGCTCTCTAACGGAGTCGGTCTGTTTGGTGCTCTTCAATGCTCCACTCCGTCCACCGGCTGCTCTCTAACGGAGTCGGTCTGTTTGGTGCTCTTCAATGCTCCACTCCGTCCACCGGCTGCTCTCTAACGGAGTCGGTCTGTTTGGTGCTCTTCAATGCTCCACTCCGTCCACCGGCTGCTCTCTAACGGAGTCGGTCTGTTTGGTGCTCTTCAATGCTCCACTCCGTCCACCGGCTGCTCTCTAACGGAGTCGGTCTGTTTGGTGCTCTTCAATGCTCCACTCCGTCCACCGGCTGCTCTCTAACGGAGTCGGTCTGTTTGGTGCTCTTCAATGCTCCACTCCGTCCACCGGCTGCTCTCTAACGGAGTCGGTCTGTTTGGTGCTCTTCAATGCTCCACTCCGTCCACCGGCTGCTCTCTAACGGAGTCGGTCTGTTTGGTGCTCTTCAATGCTCCACTCCGTCCACCGGCTGCTCTCTAACGGAGTCGGTCTGTTTGGTGCTCTTCAATGCTCCACTCCGTCCACCGGCTGCTCTCTAACGGAGTCGGTCTGTTTGGTGCTCTTCAATGCTCCACTCCGTCCACCGGCTGCTCTCTAACGGAGTCGGTCTGTTTGGTGCTCTTCAATGCTCCACTCCGTCCACCGGCTGCTCTCTAACGGAGTCGGTCTGTTTGGTGCTCTTCAATGCTCCACTCCGTCCACCGGCTGCTCTCTAACGGAGTCGGTCTGTTTGGTGCTCTTCAATGCTCCACTCCGTCCACCGGCTGCTCTCTAACGGAGTCGGTCTGTTTGGTGCTCTTCAATGCTCCACTCCGTCCACCGGCTGCTCTCTAACGGAGTCGGTCTGTTTGGTGCTCTTCAATGCTCCACTCCGTCCACCGGCTGCTCTCTAACGGAGTCGGTCTGTTTGGTGCTCTTCAATGCTCCACTCCGTCCACCGGCTGCTCTCTAACGGAGTCGGTCTGTTTGGTGCTCTTCAATGCTCCACTCCGTCCACCGGCTGCTCTCTAACGGAGTCGGTCTGTTTGGTGCTCTTCAATGCTCCACTCCGTCCACCGGCTGCTCTCTAACGGAGTCGGTCTGTTTGGTGCTCTTCAATGCTCCACTCCGTCCACCGGCTGCTCTCTAACGGAGTCGGTCTGTTTGGTGCTCTTCAATGCTCCACTCCGTCCACCGGCTGCTCTCTAACGGAGTCGGTCTGTTTGGTGCTCTGCCTTTGTGAGCCGGACAGCTAAACAATGAACTTGCCATAAAGCTCCTTAAGGCCTCGAGGAGCTGCAGATTCAGGTGATCGTTCTCAGTACGTTCAACCTTTTCAGAGACCCGTTTCACTTTGTCACATTTGATTAGGGTGGCAGCTATTGAATATTATAGTAAAGTTATAGTAAAGTATTCTACCAGTTATTCCATCAATTAATCGAGAAACGGACAAGATATACAGGGCCTTTTTGGAAATATATATATATATATATATATATATATCCTTTTACCTTATTATGGTCATATATAGTAGTTATTGGCTTTCAGGAAAAATAACTACTTGTTTAGTAGTTTCTATGATATCTGATAAGCTGCGTAGAGCTGGTTTTAGGAAGTCTAGCAGGCCATAACTCCCTCTCTGATATCTCTTCTACATTGTTGTTAAAACATCTCCTCGAACACTTTACGAGATCACATGTGAACACAAAATGATAACGTTATAATTTACCTTTGCCCAATAGTCTGAATAGAGCTTGAACACATCATATGTAACTCAATGCGAGCTCCTTACGTTAGCTGCTAGTGCCTTTCTTTAGCCAAGTAGGACCGTGCTGCCCACCGGCTGCTAACGGCTAACATGAATTAGCTCTCCTCCGGCCTTATCGGGGATAAAATAAGGTGCACAAGAGCATTGATCCACAGGTGTGTAGTACTAGTTTGCAGGTGTGCAGTAGCGATCATGCAGGATGTACGGATCGTTGTTGTCGTTTGCTCCGGGCGGTGGGGGGTGCTGCTTGAGGTTGGCCTCTAACGTTTCTCATCCTCTGTCTCGTGTACTACTGTCAGGATATAGTGATAGTTATTTTCATTATAATCACCAACTGCAGCTCAAAGTGGTGTGCCGTGAGCTCCACCACATATCAGTGAGTCTGGATTGAACTTTGGACAGTCAACAGCAGGAGATCATGTCTGTGGGAGCAGGACTCAGGCACACCCCCTCCTACATCTCTTCAGTCCCCATTCATGGAAAGGGTCTTGTGCTTTTGGCCTATGATGTTTCTCATTGCTGGTGTTGTTGCATTGCCACATTCCTGGTCTCTTGTCGATGGACGGGGTATTTTCCTCAGGACTTTCTGTTGTTGACACTAAATATCCACTTCATCTATTTACTCCAAAACAAACCTGAAATGTCTACGAGAGAGAACTAGGAGCTCGATACATTCAGTGAGCACGTAGTCTGGTACACCTTCACCTTCTAATGCAGTCCAACACAACAGCTGTGGTACTGTTCAGTACTGTTCAGTACTGTTCAGTACTCTAGAGTATTCATTATTGAAGTTTTAGTTATTAGTGGTGGTGGTGGTGTTCTGTATTGAATTATGTTGAGAGGTCTTTCTCAGTATTCATCTCCCACCATTTACATACAAGATGGAGTGGAGTAGTAGACACACCTCAAGTTCAGTACAGTACTGTAGTACTATAGTACTGTAGTACTAATACCATGATGTCTAGGGGAGACAGATAGTTCTGAACTGATGTATTATATCATGAAACTTCCCCAGTTGATTACTTGAATAAAATAATTTTTTGTTGAAAAAGTTTTCTGAACATTGATCATTGAATATGCAAATTAGGAATGATCATTTTAAGTATGTGCTAATTGTCATACATTTCAAGAACATAAATCTAAACGTTCGATAAGGTTCAAAAGTCTTGTTTCATTTTGTTGAAACATTAGTCAAAGTTTTTACAGAGGGAACTTTGATATATCTTTGTATCACTGCATAAATCCCCAAATACTGGTCACCTTTAAAAACAATCCTTGTTTCTTTCTCCATGTTTTATCAGTCAGACTATGACTTATATATAAACAAACCTCTGTGTTAACCTTCAGAACAGAGAGAGGAATGAAGGTGTAACGTTTGGTGAATGTAAGAGCTGCTGAAGTGGAGATTTATCATCAGAGTCTGAGAACAAACTCATTGAGAGAAAACGTCCTTTAAAGAGACGTTTAGTTCAATTACTGACATTTAGAAGAGTCTACAGGTGAAGAGGGTCAACACATGAAACTTCACCACTTCATCACTGATGTTAAGAGGAGTGTTTATTATTACAAGTTTTCTGAAATGTTTAGTTTAGATATGCAAATGAGGCATTAGTTTGTTCAGATCTGAACTGTGGTTAAGGAGAAGCTAGCTGTTTGTCTACTATTGTCTATTCTACTGTCGGTCACTGACGGCTGTGACTGGCTCTCATAAAGGATCCTGACTAAGGCTAACGGAAATGTTGCTGCTCTGTAAGCTAACAATGCACCCTGTTGCTTTTAAGTCACCATTTGAATGCCTTAAGCTCTACATATGTGGTGTACATAGTAGGGAGTATGAACTCAAAATGGTGTCATCTATCATAAGCTGTCCTCTAGTGAACCACGGTCTCCGCTCTGTGAAGGCTGAAATATGAGGAAGAGGGTTTTTGTTCACAAGGCGAAGCATGAATGTGCATTTCCTGAGTGGCGACGTTGTGCTCTGTTTTTTCTAACGGAGCGGTTATGTGGGCCGATGGACAATGCTGACCAATTTTGCTTCCAAGAAGGAGGCAAAGAGCGCTGACTCTGCGTCTCCAACAACATCCCCACGCACGGAGAACAACTCTGACCATTGTGAAAGAGGAGCTCTGTGAAAGTGAGCGTGGTTCATTTGTTTCAGTAACAAAAAGCTCACAAATCCCGTTTCACTTCAAGCAACGGCCATTTTTCCAACACGAGTAGAAAATGACACCGTGTCAGTATTAAATGTGGTTTCAGGAGGACTCAACATCTCTCCTCTGACAGACCCGACTGTAGTCAAACCTAACTTGCATCACATTTGCGTAAGAAGGGAGCGAGTGCAAGCAAGCACTTCCTGTGCTGCGCCTCGCTCACAAAAGGCCCGAGATGAAAGGAATCTGGTGGTGCTGCGAGCGCGAGGGACTCGTTCTAGGTAGCGGGGCGAGAGACGGGAGCCCGTTTAGAAATCAATGAGGATCGAGTGTCTTCTGGTCACGTCTGCACCGTCTAATGATTATGTAAGAAGTCTATTTTAACAGTGGCACTCTTTCTAGAGCGGGTCGGTGTGATCCTCTGTGTCACTTTTGCTTTCACCAAAGATCTTTGTGGTGTTTAATTTGCAAAGAATCGTCAAATACCGTACATTTCATTTGGCAATAGAATGATCTTAAAATGAGAAATGTCTTAGTTATGTATATGATAAGCGTACTGGTCTTGCTTGTTCAGAGTCACGACCGATCAGAGTCACGACCGATCAGAGTCACGACCGATCAGAGTCACGGATCAGAGTCACGGATCAGAGTCACCGATCAGAGTCACGGTTCAGAGTCACGGTTCAGTCACGACCGATGAGAGTCACGGTTCAGTCACGACCGATCAGAGTCACGGTTCAGAGTCACGGATCAGAGTCACGGTTCAGTCACGACCGATGAGAGTCACGGTTCAGAGTCACGGTTCAGTCACGACCGATGAGAGTCACGGTTCAGAGTCACGGTTCAGTCACGACCGATCAGAGTCACGGATCAGAGTCACGGTTCAGTCACGACCGATGAGAGTCACGGTTCAGAGTCACGGTTCAGTCACGACCGATCAGAGTCACGGTTCAGTCACGACCGATCAGAGTCACGGTTCAGTCACGACCGATCAGAGTCACGGTTCAGAGTCACAGTTCAGTCACGACCGATGAGAGTCACGGTTCAGAGTCACGAGTAATCAACAAGATTACATGTGAACGCGTCACGATAACGTTATAATTGGTGTTCTAATGGTTAAGTTAAACTGTAACTAATCTGTGTGCTGAACCATGAGGAGGGATCAACGTATGAGAACAACTACCAAAAGCACCTTTTTTTTATTCCCACGGGAAAGTTCTCGTCCACTCCGCTATGTGAATGAGGTTTAAACTGATTGTAGATCAGAGAAAGTGATGATCATACTTAGCCCACTGATCATGCAGCAAAGCTAGAAACTGTTCTGTATGTTAAACACTTTCATACTCACAGCCACTAACATCTGTTATTCATCATCAGTGATGGAAACATGACATCCAGGTGGACGCGCTAATTCTCACTCCTTTTTCGGTGGGATGCTCAGTGAAAATTGATGTATGTATTTTTTTTATTTGTGAAAAAATGAGAGTACAAAACAAGTGCAGAACACATATACAACCCAGGAAATGACATAAAGTAAGACGAGGACAAAAACAATGTGTGTGTGTTAGGTAGTAACTTTTCAATCTCCCCATAAAAATATACACAAAACAACAACAAACAAAGGGGTTGTATAAAGAAAATGAAATCAACTGTGACTTGGACAATTATTATAATTGAATAACGTACAAAACATACAATTGATATGCTTTCCTTAAAGCCCCAGACTCATCACAAACTAAATAAAACTCATCAGACTATTGAACCAAAGCTGCGTTTATTGCTCATGAGTTTAACTTTTCATTTTTAGGAGTCCGAATGTGTTCATTTATTTTTCAGTTGACATCGTCTCACTCAGTGCTAACGAAAGCTAGAATCTGTGTAGCGCCACAGCCCAGCTGTCATAGCTCTGACGTCTATAAAATCAGGATATAAAGTTCATACAAGTGTGGTAGAATAACACATCACACAACCAAGAATGGCCCTCATCCTAATCTCAGCCATCAGCAAAAGTATTGTTTTAATGCAGAATAAAGAGAAATGACGTGCAGTGACTACAACCTATGAGGTCACACACACACACACACACACACACACACACACACACTGCTCTGAGAGGCTCTGGGCAGGCCTCCAGGACGGGCTGCAGTACATGTTCATATTCAAATACTGGATCCTCCCAGTTTTGTTTGAACAATGCAGCCATTTGGCAAAAATTTGAGTCATAGTCGGGAAAGATGGCGCTCTCCCCGCCATATTGATTTATGATATTTACAATAGATTGGAATTGGAATGGTTCCCCTCGTTCTGCCCTGTTGTGTGTGTGTGTGTGTGTGTGTGTGTGTCTGCGATGTGATGGATAACGTGAAGGAAAACAGAGAAACCAAACCAGAGAGACTGGAGGGAAAAGACTCCTGAAGAGGAGTGAAGACTGCAGCGCTTATTCTCTATTTGTGACCGTTTTTAGTCTGGTTGTTTTTAACCTTGTTTAAAAAAAGCCATATTCAGCCAGGGCAGACACACACACACACACACACACACACACACACACACACACCGACCGGAGTATGAAACGTGGTTGCACTATACCCACTAGTTTGCATAATTCGGTCATTTATGCACAGCTGTTTCACCTCATGGCAGCACGATAGCACACACTGACACAAATGAAATGTTCATTTGATACTGGCACATCTTTGCATATTATATGTAGTATGCCATCAGATAATCTATGTTTACTTCTCTGTTCACTCTGGTCCATTTAGTTTGAACCTATAACCAATAAACTGGGAAACAGCTCGTCAGATTCAGTCCTAATAAATAAAAAGAACACCTACAAAAGCTTTAAATCTATTTAATGATAACATTTCATCTTGTTTGTTTAAGACAAGTTGTGATTTTGTGGAGTTATGTGCTGAAACTATTTCTTGGCCATAAAGAGGACGTCACTGCAACCAGCCAAGGAGTCCGGCACACAGCTCCCTGTAAAGCCACGACAAATCCAGATCTTTAGGGGTGCTGAGAGGTGGATTATTATTTATTCTAGCTGTTTCCCCCTGCACGTATTTATGCTAAGCTATGCTAACATGCCCCGTTGGTTAGCTCTGCACTGCTCTCGTACGGCGGTTACAGCTGCTAACGCCATTCACACCCACAGCATTGCGGTTCCCCTTCAGGTAAACTGTTCGCTCTGTCAGCACTTAGCGCCGTTAGCTGTTAGCTGTTAGCTGTTAGCTGCCAGCTCAGTCGTCGCCATGTTGAGAGCTGTGTGGAGCCTGTAGATATGCTCTGTGTTTCAAATCCCACACCTTTAAATAACCCTTTGAGTTTAGATTTACACCCCATGAATTAGATCTGCCATCGAGGTACATCTGTATATTTCTGTATCCTTGCTCATGTTATATTCTACAAGTGACATACTTCTTGCATGAGACGTAACCAGAAGACGCATGAAGTCAAGGCCCAGTGCACGCCATTCTGTTTCTTACTGTTCTGGACCAAAGCCAACAGAACGGTAAGAACGTCTTCAAAGATACTTTATTAAAGTTATACTGTCTGCACGGCTTCACATGTGTTCAGAGTGCCTTTAGTTTGTATCGTTTGTAACTCGTCCGGTATGTTTGATCAGTTGGTCACATTGTTCTTCTTGAAATGAGTCTGAAGCTCGTTCATCAGTGAGATGTGAGACCTTTAAATGTCACACTGACCTTACTCATCGTCTCTTTGTCTTTGTAAGCCGCGCTCTGAAGCTGACATGAAAGTATTCATGTGTTCCCTTTCTTTCTGTATTTTAAAATGTGAAGGAGTGCAAAGGTGAGCGAGTCCCTGAACTCCTCTAACTAAGGCTGAGTTGTCATGCTATCAGTCTGCATGAATGAAATGACGCGCACAAGTGGACCAAAGCAAAGCAGTGCTGGAGCTGCTCCTCGGTATCTCTGCTGTCATATCTCGGTGTGACGACTTCTCTCCTTGTCTTCGTGCTGTTGTTGCATATCGACTGTGTGTCTGTGATTGTACATGTCGTTGTGTACTCTGTGGTAAACGATGAGCTCGGTACACGTATGTAGGCGTGTTGTGTTTGTGCGTCACAGGGAATACACAGCTGTTCCCACTCTAACCTCCCTTGATGATCAGAACTACACTCACAAGGTTCTCCACAGTCTGATTCATAGTTTGGTTTGCGTTCTCTTTGGATCTTGGTGTGGAGCTTCTTCTGATCCGTTGCTGTGTACGTGGTGGAGCGGAGGCTGCACTCGTCCTCGTTGGTTTTGTTGCAGCTGTTTATTGTTGCTGACGTGTTTTTTGTTCGTTGTTGCTGTTTTGGTAGTTATTGTTCTGTTTTTTTCCATTTGTGGTTGTTGTTGTTTTTTCAAAGGCCTGCAATCCTTAATTCATCAAGCTTTAGAAAGTAGTACGAATATTCAACGATGAGAAAACCTTTGTGTCCAAAATCCTAAAGCCAGCAGCTTCCACCACTCGTCCCACGGTGAGCTTCTGAAGCCTGTTGGACTGAAGCAGAGCTGCACGCAGAGCATTGCACTTACATTCTAGTCTACATGTTATACAAGTCAAAACCAGAACAATTGTTGAACCAACTACTTTCTCACTGTGCTGTATTGCTACATAGTTGTTCTCGTCATGTGACGTCTTATGTCTTGATAACAGATGTGGTCGTCATTTCTTTGGAGCCGTTATTCATTTTGGCCTTGAAAACTTTCTTGGAACTTTGTCTTCACAGAAAGTATCAAAACCAAACCACAGAGCAGTGTCTCCAAACAGAGTGTCCTCTGTCCTGTCCTCTGTCCTGTCCTCTGTCCTGTCCTCTGTCCTGTCCTCTGTCCTGTCCTCTGTCCTGTCCTCTGTCCTGTCCTCTGTCCTGTCCTCTGTCCTCTGTCCTGTCCTCTGTCCTGTCCTCTGTCCTGTCCTCTGTCCTGTCCTTTGTCCTCTGTCCTGTCCTCTGTCCTCTGTCCTCTGTCCTGTCCTCTGTCCTGTCCTCTGTCCTGTCCTCTGTCCTGTCCTCTGTCCTGTCCTCTGTCCTGTCCTCTGTCCTGTCCTCTGTCCTGTCCTCTGTCCTGTCCTCTGTCCTGTCCTCTGTCCTCTGTCCTGTCCTCTGTCCTGTCCTCTGTCCTGTCCTCTGTCCTGTCCTCTGTCCTGTCCTCTGTCCTGTCCTCTGTCCTCTGTCCTGTCCTCTGTCCTGTCCTCTGTCCTGTCCTCTGTCCTGTCCTCTGTCCTGTCCTCTGTCCTGTCCTCTGTCCTGTCCTCTGTCCTGTCCTGTCCTCTGTCCTGTCCTCTGTCCTCTGAGACGCACCGATCAACAGATCAACACGGTGTCGTTGTCCACCGACTCTACCAGCAGCGATGTGGTTGTTCCTTAGCAAATGGAGAAGTGGAGCGGCTCATCGTTCGGGGAAGTGAGTCTTTTAACGCCCGGCGACGTCACACACGAGTCCAGCAGCTTGACTTGTCCCCAAACGGAGTGTGTGACGTGTTTATGCCGGTGTGGGATCTAAACCCTATCACCTCGGGCACCCTTCAAATCTGGGCCACTGCTGAATGGGAACTACTGTTGTGTGATTATTGGTGAATCTGAAACCGAGGGGACACGGGAAGTGAATTGCTATCGCTTGCTTGATGATGGGAACAGGAGGAAATGTGCACTCGCATGCCCTCTTGTCCACTCGCCGTGTGCCTTCAACAGGAGGCTCGTTGTCGAGTGTCTGTGGGACGCAGAAGAGGTTTCATGTGGACCAGAGTGTCCTCGGTGTCCCGGCTGGTGAACATGGTAACATCCTGTTTAGTGACTTCTTTGTTACACAGGTGCTCATGTTGTTGTGAGTCTGCTGTTTGTTTTTTTACAATATGATTAATCATTTTTATTATTTCAATAAACCAAAAAGATGATTGATTTTTGGGTATTAAAAAAGACAGCAGACATAAAAACATGATTCTTGTATTGAGTCGGACCCAGAGGTTAGCGCATGAAAGCGTGAAGCTAGGTTTATACTCGCAGTAGTGAAGCAGACGGTGCACACGGCGAACATGACGTAATCACAGCGAGTGGTCGCGCACAATGTCGTGTTTTTAAATGCTTGAGCAACAGGAGATCTTACAAATCTTCACTTGAGTGAATGTTCTATGGCACATTCAACCTTTGTTTCTTTATAATACATTTATACTTAACTTTGTTCGTTACAGGGCTTGTATGAAGGTAGTAAAGTAGTCCGTGAATATGAGATATGAGTTTACAGTAATTACAATCCGCCCTCGTCACTGTGGAGGTTAGTTTACGGAGCTTTGACAGTTACTCTCCTTGTCTTTTTGATTCTTCACAGTTCATTTAGTTTGGACGCCCTCTGGTGTTTCAGAGAATAAAGCAGCAAACACATGGAGTATAAGCGCCTCCGTACATTAGAGCTCACGCTGCGATGCCACGCACTATGATTGAGTAAAAGAAGAGGATGAGAGGATGAGAGGATGAGGGGATGAGAGGATGAGAGGAGTAGGCTAAAAGCACTACGAGTGGCAAAGCAAGGGAAGAAGAACACATTATACATGTTGGGCCTTCAGAAGTAGTAAAGGATGGGAAGATGGGGTTTAGATAAGGAAAAGATGGACTAGAGGTCTATGCTGGTCTCTCCCAGGCCCCCGGCACGATGCGCGGTCTGCATTGCACCCGACCCCGGTGCTTGTCCCTGCTGGGTTTACAGGGTGGCTGCTCCATGTTGTTTCTTCGGGCTGCGCACAACCGGGCCCCATGGGCGAAGGCCCGGCCACCAGACGCTCGCCGGCGAGCTCCCCACCTGGGTCTGGCTCCGGGAGGGTGCCCCGGTTGCCCTGGTCCGGGCGAGGTGGCTGAAGACCGTGGGCTGCTATACATCAGGAGGGAACTTGGAGTTGAGGCGCTACTCCTTCGCGTCAAGAGGAGTCGGCTGAGGTGGTTCGAGCATCTAATCGGGATGCCTCCAGCACATCCAACTGGGAGGAGACCCCGGGGAAGACCCAGAACACACTGGAGGGATTACATCTCCCAGCTGGCCTGGGAACGCCTCGGGATCCCCCAGAATGAGCTGGAACATGTTGCGGGGGAGAGGGAGGTCTGGGTCAGCCTGCTGCCACCGCCACCCGACCCTGGTTAAGAGGTAGAAAATGGATGGATGGATGGACCAGAGGGCATTAAAATAAAGGAAAAGTGAAGTTAAAGAAGGAGGAAGGGGAAGGAAAGGAGTAGCAGAAGATGACTAAAGAAAAGGAATGAAGAGTAGAAGAAGAGGACAGCGTGGAGAGAGGGATGAGTAGAGAAAGGAAAAGAAAACAAGGACACAAGAATGGCAAGAAGAAGTTAAGAGAGAAGGAAATGAGGGAACAGATAAGGAAAAGGGAAGGACAGAGGAAAGGATGGAAATAAAAGGAGGATAAATTAGTAAAAGATGAAGAGGGAAGAAAGAGAAGAAGGAAAGAGGGAGTAGAGGAGAAAAAGAAGGACGGACATGAGGACCTTTCCTGAGTTAAACCAGGAACAATAGACCTTATTCCACAGCATTGCTAGCACTACTTCTGTTGTTGCAGGTGTAGTGGACTGACCTTTTAAATGGCTGCTTGACCTTTCCAGTACTGAACACCTGATCGTGTCTCCTTCACAGCTGCAGCTCAGACTGGTGCAGTCAGCTGTTTCACTCCTCCTCCTCACTTTATCTTTCTTCTCTCTCTGGCTCTCCATGCGTTTCCTGCTTTGAGGCACAATTAGTACGTCTGTCGCTGCCCTGCAGTGCTCGGTTAACATAGGAGGGAGCTGATCGGTGACTCAGCGTTTAGACGCACTCATACTTCTGGTTTCCTCATGTCACACCACACCTGGAAGGTGAAGGCATTGAAAAGTCTGTTAAACTCACTCTGTGACACGTTGTCACGTTTCATTGGTGGATTAATACACGTGTTATCTTAGTGTAGTAAGTGTGTGTGGCTGCAGGACGGCGTGTGAAGAGTCAAAGTAAACTACAGTGTGTGTTCATGGTGACGAAGGAGCAACAGCGAGGCTCATGGTGTGTTTTTAATGGAGCTCTGTGGCTCAGAGGAAGAAGAGATATCAGTCTATACTTATTAGAGACATTCATTGTTGGTCTTGGTCTCATGGTATTTGTTGATAGGTAATATCACTAGTCTTTTCATCATCGTGTTCATCACTATTCAAAGGACTACAGTACTGCTACACAGGCATTGTATGCCAGGTTGTTCATGTTTTTCTCCATATCCATACAATATGATAGTCCGCTTGTTCATTAGAAGCAAGATTCAAGTTGCTGAAGTTTATTTTTCACTTAACAGAAATGAATGGAAGCCAATGGATTGAAAACTCCACTTTCACACAGACTGCCACACTTTGGTTTAAACGATGTTGTGATGTAAACCTCATGTGTCGTGAATAGTTTCAAAGATACGAAAATACTGAGCTGCTACTCATCTTCTACAATTAGTTTTGGTGTCAGCTGAAGGGTCTCTGATAATACAGGGCACAGGTCATGCTCTCTCTTTGTTCCATGCTTTGTCTGCTTCTCCTGGAAACAACACAGCGTACATCTCCATCACCTTGTTTCTATGGTAACACAGCGGGGAGGAGAGGAGACAAGAGGAGCTGGAGCCCCCTCCAACTCTCCTCCACGACGAAAAGAAGAACAGAAGGAGGCAGAAGGAGAAAAAGAGAGGGCAGGAAAACAGTTGAGTAGAAAGAAGGGAAGACAGAGGTGTAGAGGGAGGTAGAATGAGGCAGAGTGAGGTAGAGTGAGGTAGAGTGAGGTAGAGGGAGGCAGAATGAGGTAGAGGGAGGCAGAATGAGGCAGAGGGAGGCAGAATGAGGCAGAGGGAGGTATAATGAGGCAGACGGAGGCAGAATGAGGTAGAGGGAGGTAGAATGAGGTAGAGTGAGGCAGAATGAGGTAGAGGGAGGTAGAATGAGGTAGAGGGAGGCAGAGGGAGGTAGAATGAGGTAGAGGGAGGTAGAGGGAGGTAGAATGAGGCAGAGGGAGGCAGAATGAGGCAGAGGGAGGCAGAATGAGGTAGAGGGAGGCAGAATGAGGTAGAGGGAGGCAGAATGAGGCAGAGGGAGGCAGAATGAGGTAGAGGGAGGCAGAATGAGGCAGAGGGAGGCAGGGGGAGGCAGATGGAGGTAGAATGAGGCAGAGGGAGGCAGAATGAGGCAGAGGGAGGCAGAAGGAGGTAGAGGGAGGCAGAATGAGGCAGAGGGAGGCAGAATGAGGCAGAGGGAGGCAGGGGGAGGCAGATGGAGGTAGAATGAGGCAGAATGAGGCAGAGGGAGGCAGAATGAGGCAGAGGGAGGCAGGGGAGGTAGAGGGAGGCAGAATGAGGTAGAGGGAGGTAGAGGGAGGCAGAATGAGGTAGAGGGAGGCAGAGGGAGGCAGAATGAGGCAGAGGGAGGCAGAATGAGGTAGAGGGAGGCAGAATGAGGCAGAGGGAGGCAGAATGAGGTAGAGTGAGGCAGAATGAGGTAGAGTGAGGCAGAATGAGGTAGAGGGAGGCAGAGGGAGGGAGAGGGAGGTAGAATGAGGTAGAGGGAGGCAGAATGAGGCAGAGGGAGGCAGAATGAGGTAGAGGGAGGCAGAATGAGGTAGAGGGAGGCAGAATGAGGCAGAATGAGGCCGAGGGAGGCAGAATGAGGCCGAGGGAGGCAGAATGAGGCAGAGGGAAGCAGGGGGAGGCAGGGGGAGGCAGATGGAGGTAGAATGAGGCAGAATGAGGCAGAGGGAGGCAGAGGGAGGCAGAATGAGGTAGAGGGAGGTAGAGGGAGGCAGAATGAGGCAGAGGGAGGCAGGGGGAGGTAGAGGGAGGCAGAATGAGGTAGAGGGAGGCAGAATGAGGCAGAATGAGGCAGAGGGAGGCAGAATGAGGCAGAGGGAGGCAGAATGAGGTAGAGGGAGGCAGAATGAGGTAGAGGGAGGCAGAATGAGGCAGAATGAGGCCGAGGGAGGCAGAATGAGGCCGAGGGAGGCAGAATGAGGCAGAGGGAAGCAGGGGGAGGCAGGGGGAGGCAGATGGAGGTAGAATGAGGCAGAATGAGGCAGAGGGAGGCAGAGGGAGGCAGAATGAGGTAGAGGGAGGTAGAGGGAGGCAGAATGAGGCAGAGGGAGGCAGGGGGAGGTAGAGGGAGGCAGAATGAGGTAGAGGGAGGCAGAATGAGGCAGAATGAGGTAGAGGGAGGCAGAATGAGGCAGAGGGAGGCAGAGGGAGGCAGGGGGAGGTAGAGGGAGGCAGAATGAGGTAGAGGGAGGCAGAATGAGGTAGAGGGAGGTAGAGGGAGGCAGAATGAGGTAGAGGGAGGCATAATGAGGTTGAGGGAGGTAGAATGAGGCAGAGGGAGGCAGAGGGAGGCAGGCAATCACTGCATGCTCTTGTACAGGATGTAGTATCTATGGTAACCTCTCTTTTGTTTGTCTCCGTTCTGCATTTTCAAAAACACCGTTAATCTCCTCCTCCAGTGCACCGCTTCATATTCTGCTCTTTATTTTGTGGTTCATCTCGTTAGTGCAACATGTGCGTCCAACTCCAGGCTGCATATAAGACGGACAGAGAGAGAGAGAGACAGAGAGACAGAGAGACAGACAGACACAGAGACAGACAGACACAGACAGACACAGAGAGACAGAGAGAGACAGAGAGAGAGACGGAGAGAGAGACAGACAGACAGACAGACAGACAGACAGCGTTTGCTCTTCCAAGGAAATGAGACATCTCGCCCAGAACCAATATTTGCCCTGGACGTGGTCTGTAATGAAAACCCTGTAATGCGTACAGTTTCACAAGTGTGTGTGTGTGTGTGTCGTGGGGGGGGGGGGGGCAAATAAAGACAACCACCTGTCTGTTGGACTCCACTGCAGAGGGAGAAACACAAATGTGTTTGTGTTGAGCTTGTCTGAGAGAAGAAGGAGAAGGTTGCAATGACACAATGTGTTCAGATTTAGTATAAATGATTATAACCATGAGTAATGAAAATAAAGCTGATATTGATGTCATCAGTCTTTATCTTCTTTATCATGCATCATTATTCCATTTTTTTCCCAGTCTAAAATTAAAAAGGGGAAAATTGTCAAATTTTAACATTTTGAATATTGGTAAATACTGTCCTCCTGGAATCAGCACATCCTTCAGATTAACATTGATAAACGTGCTGAGAAAGCTTCCACACAGAGGACAGTAACACAAAGACCTCCGAGTGCTTCTGGTCCTGACACACCTCTGATTCTCTCCGATTGTTCTGTTGAAAGAAAAGAATAATAGAAGTCTGAACGGCGGATCATTAATTGGAGGCGTGTGGTCGATTGTTTATCATAGCGTTTATCATAGGAGAAGTGAGCTTCAGTTCAGTGAACTTAAACTAAGTCCAAAGGCATCTAAGAGCAGTATGTCAACCATCCACAAGTCTGTTTAGTCCTAATAGTGCTTCTTTAATAACCACACCATTATAATTACTCTAAAACATATAATAAGCTCAAATAAACGATGTGATATTCATGCATTTTTTAGATTTCTCTTTATGTTGGACAAACAATTTGTTTTCTCATCGTAGTCTGAGTGCTATGGACCACTCGTAAAGTCTTCTCTTACCTAAGAGAAGAGCAACAACAAGAAAACGTTCAACAAAATAAGAACAAATCATTCAACAATAAGAGGGAATCTGTTCTTATGTCTCTTCCTGCATGAGGCCCTTTGAATTCTACCAATGGGGATAAAAGAGCACACAAGAGTTAAAGTGGTACCTGCTCTCACCTCTGCACACCTGACCAGTCTCTGTGTGGAGTGATTCAAGGATCATCTATTGTCATTATGCACCACAGGGAGTCCATTCATAACACAACAAACACATGACAAAGAAAACCAAACCAGTGTTACATTCCTGTAGAGCATCTTCTTAAGTTCCATCATAAGGAACGTAAACAGCAGCAACAGAAACAGTTCACATTCAAAACTCAACATGAGGAGAACATTGTCCATCAACTGTGACTGTGTCTGAGCACCAAGCATCATGATGTTCTGGTCCTCCTCTGGTCCACCAGAGACCTCATGATGTGAACACAGAGTCCTCCTCCTCTGGTCCACCAGAGACCTCATGATGTGAACACAGAGTCCTCCTCCTCTGGTCCTCCAGAGACCTCGTGATGTGAACACAGAGTCCTCCTCCTCTGGTCCACCAGAGACCTCATGATGTGAACACAGAGTCCTCCTCCTCTGGTCCACCAGAGACCTCATGATGTGAACACAGAGTCCTCCTCCTCTGGTCCACCAGAGACCTCATGATGTGAACACAGAGTCCTCCTCCTCTGGTCCTCCAGAGACCTCGTGATGTGAACACAGAGTCCTCCTCCTCTGGTCCTCCAGAGACCTCATGATGTGAACACAGAGTCCTCCTCCTCTGGTCCACCAGAGACCTCATGATGTGAACACAGAGTCCTCCTCCTCTGGTCCACCAGAGACCTCGTGATGTGAACACAGAGTCCTCCTCCTCTGGTCCACCAGAGACCTCGTGATGTGAACACAGAGTCCTCCTCCTCTGGTCCACCAGAGACCTCATGATGTGAACACAGAGTCCTCCTCCTCTGGTCCACCAGAGTCCTGCTCTCTGTCCTGACCCGTCAAGTGCAGCTTGATCCTGGACCACGATGGATCCAGGTCTCTGTGAAGATGTGGGCTCAACAGTCACCGACCTCCCGCTGCTTTCATCCATCTTGATTTTCAGCGACTCAGAGAGCCAGGAGCATGCTGGGTAGTGGAGCAGCCTCAGGTCCTAGCTGGGTTAGCTTAGCTTCCATCTCGGCTCTCCTCCCTGAGGCTGCTTGGTGGTGTTTGGTCCAGCAGGTCTGACTAGGTGGGCGGCGATCGCCTCAAAGTCCGCTGCACCTTTTCAGATGTTGAGTGTATTCGTCATAAATGCTCCAGTAAAGAAAAACTAATTTAATCAAATAAGGACAAACAAATTTAGAGAAATTCATGATTCATCGTTCACAGAAAAACGTATCTCAAGTTTTCTCAATGAAAGAAAACGAGCGATGATAAGTATCAGAAAGCACCGCGGCCTCATCGGGTCCAGATGACGTCTGCAGGACTCGTACAGTCGCTACCAAGTCACTCAGTGAGTGATGTCTGCTGGTGATTCATCTACTGCCGTTCATCTGCATTACCGAGCGACAAATGTCTTATTAGAGACGCACTGTGGCATTAAACATTTCTCTTCAGACTTCTCCTGGGGGGGGGAGATATACCCCCCCCCCACACACACACACACACACACACACACACACACACACACACACACACACACACACACACACACACACACACACACACACACACACTCTCTTTCTCTTTAAAGACTCTTCTGTCTCTGAGTCCGGAAACTTGTGGTCATTTGTCAGCGTTTCTTTAATCATTTTGAGACGAGCTAACAGGTTGTGGCCTGTTACTCAGCTGCATCTGCTTCCAGCTCCCACAACTGGGATCTGCCATCACACCGTACTGTGTGTGTGTGTGTGTGTGTGTGTGTGTGTGTGTGTGTGTGTGTGTGTGTGTGTGTGTGTGTGTGTGTGTGTGTGTGTGTGTGTGTGTGTGTGTGTGTGTGTGTGTGTGTGTGTGTGTGTGTGTGTGTGTGTGTGTGTGTGTGTGTGTGTGTGTGTGTGTGTGTGTGTGTGTCGACTTGAAGCTACATGAACAATGTCTTTCTACGCCGTGTTTGTGTGATTAATGGCTTTTGCTAAATTGCTTTTCCACTTTGTTTCATCATTCAATGACTGTTCACTCCATGACATGTCCCCACAGCTGATAAAGGACTGTGTGCTCGGTGACAGCGCTGGTGTTGACCCAGGGCACGTTAGCTCAGGATATCTTTCTTTTTGTCTTTCCGGCCGACCACCAGTAAAAATAAAGGCTCTTTTTTTCGTCGCCCCGGCTCTGTTTAAATATGCAGCATGTTGTGTAAACTAACGTCCTCTTTCTGTCTCTCTGTCTGCAGCCCACCGGTTACATGGAGACGTCCCTGTCCTACAGCTCCATCGAGGACCTGCAGCTCCTCTCATGGGACAACGCTCCCAAGTACTGTGTCCAGCTCAGCTTCCCCGGCGGCACCGTCCTGCTGCAGGTAACGTCAGCCGTCATCTTAAGAGAAGCTAGTGGAGCTCAGCTCCTCATCGGGTTGCATAAAGGCTGGATTTAAACTAGAGACGTGACCTTGTTGCTGGGTAACTTTACCAGCTGTTTCCTTATGTTGTTAGCAATAGCTACGGCTACCATCAAGAGATTGTGTTAGATAATGAATTCATCTCATCAGTTTGGTGCAACACTAAAGGATGCAGTTTGATTTCTCTACGGACATGAAAGGGAACATCGATACCGCTGAATTATGCTCATAAACCTTCGTTAGTGTTTCTAACTTCATCTTTTATCGATCCTTTAAGGGTCACTAGTGTTCCATACCATTTACCATAACTATATCCCAGCAAAGGAATTCATCACTGCAGGTGTCAGACCAGGTCCGTGTGTCATCTGCTCATGAAATCCGTTTAAAAACAAAAAGGGTCATAATTATTTTTGGGTCTTTTTGAAAAAAGACAATGAAAATGTTTTTTTTCTTGTTTTTGTAGGTATTCTACTAATAAACAAGACAAACAGAATAAATAAGTCTTAATTCTGTTTTTCTGTTATTTATCAATTATTTCATTTTTCTCCACTTCCGTTTCAAACAACATTTTTAAAGCATATTTTAAATATAATTTTTTTTTTCAAGATTTGAACTATGTTTGAAAAGTAACTAAGCAGAAGAGTGAGCAGGTTCATCGGGTATACAGTGATATACATATATATATGATCTACAGTAGTGTTTGTGCAAAGGACAGTCCCTGAAGTCTGGCATTCATTCAAAGTCTTTGTATCGACGATCATGTTTCACAAGAACTTCTAGATGAACAGAGTGAAGGTCTGGGAACAAAGTCGAGCACTGCGTGGTTAGTGTTGGGTCAGTGCGCTGTGATGAAGGATTGGACTGAGATCTTAAAGCTGTGGGTGTAACGGTGGTCCTGGAGGGACGAGCACATCAGTGGTAGTCTCCAGAGCGCCGTGTCAGCACTAAAGAAAGGTCTGGCTCCACACATTATCAATCGATCACAATAGATTAGCGGCTGTATTGTTTTGGACAGAACCCGTACTGGACACCTCACACCTCGGTTCATCCCCACGTTAACCAGAGCCCTTCAGTGAGCACATTCGGTACTGTAGCCCATTAGCCCAATTACCTCTGATACGCTACTCGGCCCATTATTGGTGGTGGGGGTCAACGGTGTATACCCACCTCATCGGTTGTGTTTGCTGCCAGCTGTTTGGACCGCTGCCAGACACATGCAGTGTGCGCCTCGGAGGGAAAAGCTCGGCCGGTTTGCATCCACGAGCCGAGATCGGTCGGGGTTCCTGAAAGCGGTGAAAGCCTGGAAAACCTGGTGTGTTGTTTCACTTATTGGAAGAACATGGAGAATTAGAACAAATATATAGAGGTCATGGGAAACTGAGGATAGTAAGTCGACTTCTAACCAAAAACACATTTCCTTTGAGACGATGTGAACTATGCTGACTCATCTCTGGGTTTATGAGATCCGCCCTGAGATGCTGATGGTGCTGGACACTGTTGGGCTGACGCGCCTCTTCAATGTCGCATGCGATCAGAAACCTGCTGAAGTCGTCTGCAACTGTAAATCTATCTTCAAAAGGGATCAGTTCTGAGATTACAAACTGATCCCTTTTGATAAAAACACCGTATCCAAGACCAAGGATGTTGTTGACTGAGTGGCTGCTAGCAAATGACATGAAAGCCTTGTGTGTGGGTCTGCTTCCTATGACCTGAGATCACATGTAACAAATCGTTTATGTGTGTGTGTGTGTGTGTGTGTGTTACAGGCTGCAAACAGCTACTTACGGGACCAGTGGTTTCACTCCCTGCAGTGGAAGGTAAGGTTACTGTTTGTCTTTAACTATTAATGCATTTCTTTCATGTATTGTATCCTGTATTGTTCCTTATTTAAAAGACACACACATATTGAAATGTATTGCTGATTGATGGTGTTGTTTGTGTAGCTTTATAAATCTTCTCACAGTCAGTCCCTCCACGTTCCAGCTCTTTATGAGGATCAGACCTCATAAAGGAAGTAGGCCTGAAGTAGTTCAGAGAGCTAGAGCTCACACCGACTTCCTTTGGTTTACTTTATTCCTTTATTCTTTTAAATGTAAAGCTGTTGTATAGTCAGCAGTGCTAAGGTATTATGATCGGTCCACGCAGCTCTGACTCTTCACAAGCATTTCCTGTTTACGTGCTTCCACTCCACCATTTCAGATAGAAATGACCAAGCCCTTGAGAAATCACATGAAACAGACCAAAGACGGGAAGAACATTTTTTTTCTGTCACAAACCAACGCAGGCAGCAGCTCCAGAAAACGATGATGATGTTCCAGATGTTTCTCTCGGTAGTCACCGGGGGCTGTTGTGTTGTGTTTTTCATGCAGAAAAAGATCTACAAGTACCGCAAGGTCCTCAACAACCCGAGTCGCTGGGACGTGGTGCTGAAGGAGATCAGGGCGCTGGTGGACATGGCTCTGACCTCACCGCTGCAGGACGAGTCCATCCACCAGGCTCCTCTGCACATCATCTCCACCCTGCTGGCTGAGGTAGACGCACACACACACACACACACACACGCACTCACACACACACACACACACACACACACACACACGCACACACACACACACACACGCACTCACACACGCACGCACGCACGCACTCACGCACGCACGCACACACGCACTCACACACACGCACACACACACGCACACACACACGCACTCACACACGCACGCACTCGCACATACACACACACACACACACGCACATACACACACACACACACACGCGCACTCACACACGCACATACACACACACACACAGACTAAAGTTTTTAGAGTTAGTATTGCAGCATAAAGAAATACATTAAAACAATCTTGGTGAATTTAGAATAAGAGATGTGAATTGATGTAACAATGATGTAACAATGATGTAAAGCCTCACACTTTGGTTGTGATGTTGTGATTCGTCCTTATGTTTGCTCTGATGTGGTGCCATCTCCTCTAAGGCACAATATTCCAGACAATGTGTTTGGGTACTATGTCATACACTGTGTCAGTTCACATGAAGCAGCAACCTAACCTAACTCCACCTAAACATGACACTAATCCTAAACTTGGTCCACATGTTTAAAAAAAATAAGCCCTCATAAAGTTCTCCTTTTTTATTTTGCTGTGCGGACATTTGACTTGTTTTTTCTGTTGGTCTTCCCCACAGAACTCTAATCTCAGCACTCAGGATCATGAGAACATCATTGTGGTGAGTTTCCACTATAAATTGATATTTAATGTCAGCCTGAAGTTAATAATGAACCCGCTTGAGTCCTGCTGGTTTGATCTTTAAACTGAGGACAGATATCTTCATGTATTTGTTTGTGTTACACTTGTACATTTTTGATTGTTGCTTGTGCTGTATAGGAGCGGTAAGATGGCAGTATCATGCCAGTATCATGCTAGTATCATCATGGTAGCAGTATTATGGCGGTAAAATAGTGGTATCATGGCGCTATCATGATCATGGCGCTATCATGGCGCTATCATGGCTCTATCATGGCGGTATCATGGCGGTATCATGGCGTTATGGCGTTATCATGGCGTTATCATGGCGCTATCATGGCGCTATCATGGCGCTATCATGGCGTTATCATGGCGTTATCATGGCGCTATCATGGCGCTATCATGGCGTTATCATGGCGCTATCATGGCGCTATCATGGCGTTATCATGGCGCTATCATGGCGGTATCATGGCGCTATCATGGCGCTATCATGGCGGTATCATGGCGGTATCATGGCGGTATCATGGCGTTATCATGGCGCTCTCATGGTGCTATCATGGCTCTATCATGGCGTTATCATGGCGTTATCATGGCGCTATCATGGCGGTATCATGGTGCTATCATGGCGGTATCATGGCGTTATCATGGCGCTATCATGGCGTTATCATGGCGTTATCATGGCGTTATCATGGCGCTATCGTGGCGTTATCATGGCGCTATCATGACGCTATCATGGCGGTATCGTGGCGGTATCGTGGCGCTATCATGACCGTATTATAACCGTATTATAACCGTATCTGGGCAGAACTAAAGAGTTTGATGCTGAGAGAGTTTCTGGTGTTTGAGTAGTCTCCTGTGGGCTTTATTTTACAAATCTCCTGCAGCTGACAGCTCGCATCTATACTGCTGGCTCCCAGCCAGGATAAATAAGAGATAGGATATGGAAATATTCATCAGTCTCTGTGTGTGTTTAGGCCATTGCTCCTCTTCTGGAAAACAACCACCCACCACCTGACCTGTGTGAGTTCTTCTGTAAGGTAAGCCCATGTGTCAAAGTAGAACAACGCTGAACATTTACCTTTTGCAGTAAAGAGAAATGGTTTTAAGCGTTTCACAGTGCTTCCTGTTAATGGTCATGGCTGTGTGTTGCAGCACTGTCGGGAGCGGCCGCGGTCCATGGTGGTGATCGAAGTGTTCACTCCTGTGGTCCAGAGAATCCTCAAACACAACATGGTGAGAACATGAGCATGCTGCACAGAGCCTTCAGTAATAGAACTAGGAATCAGTCACTGTTTAATGCATGCAATTTCATGTTTTTGGTTGTTTATGTGCAAGTCGCTACATTCTTTAGGTCTAGTAGGACAAGAAGTCTGATCTAAATCCTGAATATATATATTAGAAAATATATGATAAAACCCTGATGTTGGCATGTTAATCAGACAGGGCCCTTAATCAGCTCAGCCCAGTGAAACTAAACTTAACATTTAAAATATGTATATGCTTTATTCTACCCAGCAATTAATCATAAAGCAATGGATAAGGAGATTGATAGAGAAACGGACCAATAAACAAAATCTATAATGAAATCAGATGTTGCTGAGGGATTAAGGCACTAACCATGACTCATTTTAACGCTCTCCATACCAAAACAAGGGGGAACCTCTACCTTTCTGATGTAATCCTCCAGTTCTGTCTTCTCTTTTTGGTTGGGTTGATGTATGTTAATTGTGTCTCTGACAGGATTTTGGAAAGTGCCCTCGACTGCGTCTCTTCACTCAGGAGTACATCCTGGCTCTCAACGAGCTGAATGCTGGGATGGAGGTCGTCAAGAAGTTCGTCCACAGGTGAGACACCGTCCCGCACAACAGTCCGTGTCAACGGGTCCCACAAGACCGTCAACGCCCCGCTGGGTCACATGTAGACACGTTAATGACTGCTGGTATATTACAGGGACGAAAGCCTCCTAACAGCACTTAGACTCTCCATTACTCGTACTTAAAGCAGCGTGAGGTGATGGGGTGCTGTGACTGATGCTGAACCTTCAGTAGACGGTCGCCATGGTATCTAACCTGCACCCATGTGTTGCAGCATGCACGGGCCAACGGGGCAGTGCCCTCACCCACGTGTCCTGCCAAACCTGGTGGCAGTGTGTCTCGCCGCCATTTACTCCTGTTACGAGGAGTTCATCAACAGGTCAGTCAGTACTCACTCACTCACACACTCACACACTCACTCACTCACTCACTCACACACTCACTCACTCACTCACTCACACACTCACTCACTCACTCACTCACTCACTCTTTTTTCAGAACACGATGGAGTTAGTAAACTTGCCTCTCCTCCTTCACTTCTCTTTCATGTCTTGCCATCTTGTGTATCTGAGCGCTGCAGTGTGAGCAGCTCAGCTCTGTCTGTGGGTCTGTGGGTCGGCGGTATGGAAGGCTGTCTGTGGGTCGGCGGTATGGAAGGCTGTCTGTGGGTCGGCGGTATGGAAGGCTGTCTGTGGGTCGGCGGTATGGAAGGCTGTCTGTGGGTCGGCGGTATGGAAGGCTGTCTGTGGGTCGGCGGTATGGAAGGCTGTCTGTGGGTCGGCGGTATGGAAGGCTGTCTGTGGGTCGGCGGTATGGAAGGCTGTCTGTGGGTCGGCGGTATGGAAGGCTGTCTGTGGGTCGGCGGTATGGAAGGCTGTCTGTGGGTCGGCGGTATGGAAGGCTGTCTGTGGGTCGGCGGTATGGAAGGCTGTCTGTGGGTCGGCGGTATGGAAGGCTGTCTGTGGGTCGGCGGTATGGAAGGCTGTCTGTGGGTCGGCGGTATGGAAGGCTAGAGGAGCCTAAGCTCCCCTGGGGCTCCACGCTGCCTCACTGCTTGTGTACAGAATGTCTACCTGAGTCAATGTGTGCTCTGTCCTGACAGTGAGTGTTGTAGGTGACAGAATCATATATAGATAGATTCACAGACATTATGTGAGTTAGACTCTATATTCTTTATTAAACATCTGTCAATCAGAGTCATTTGATAATGTACGAACAAGAAGGGCACAACTGGTTGAAGTCTGATAACTATGATCGTTACCCAGAATGAGATGCGTGTATTAAAGTATTATTATTGTTGTCAAAAAGACAACCGGACTCTCCTCAGCGCCTAGCAACAACACAGGACATGCTTCGTTTTGTTGTCCATAGTTACTCTGTAGAGAGGAGAAGTTCACCAAGGGACCCGGAAGAAATGTGTTCAGTAGTCAATGATCTCTGCTTTATAATGATGCCATGATACACATATGATGTTTGTCAGGAAAGTCGCAGCTCGTCGTAGATTTGTCGTAGTATCATTTAGTTTGTGTGTCATCAACACAGACGTTAGCTTGGCTAGCTAGCTAGCTAACTTAGACACGCCCATGAACAAATGTAAAGTTATCTCAGCTGATGTGTTGAATCAAGTGACTCTTTTTATCAGAGACAGACCCGTTGTAGGTGTGAGTACATCCTGGTACTAAACATCGTAGGCATCGGAGCTTCAGAAGTCACTTACGCCGCTTTTGGGTATTTTTTCACTTATACCTCATATATTTCTAGAGTTTTACACCAAAATACAACTTTCTTGATGTGCACAATTATTATTAAAATTGACAAACGTGTATGTAATTCATGGCACAATTCAAACAGGATCAAAACATTATTTGTTTCTCACCCTTGACTACAATACATATGTTTTACTAAATACGGTCCCATGCTGGTCATCTGGAGGCGGGACTCTCTGTAGCCATCACTGGGCATGGTGGATGGATGATGTGGGATTTTATGACACAATAACTTGTTTGTGGTGAATTTTCATTATCGGTATGATCGTGAATATCGATATTGTCTTGTTCGCTATCATGGCGGAGAAATAAAAAGTACAGGAATCATCAGGTCAGAAAGAAGCGACTCTTACAATGTATTAATTCAGGGGGACCTCGTGATTTATGATGACCAGACGTTTCCTGTGAATCGTAATGCTGTCCATAGAGGACAGGAGTGTGAGAAAGAAGCTCAGCCACAGCAGACACAATACCTGTTTGTTCAGCTGTCGTGGTCGAAGGGTCATTCTTTTGTCATTGATTGGACAAACACACGATTGTTAATTTCCCACATCTTGTCGGACTAATATGAAGGAAACGGTACAAACAGTAATCTGCAGTGTTACCGGGAAAGCAGATCAGATACCGTCCCGTCATGAGACCACGCTGTGCCAGTCCCAGTTTATTATGTATTAATCTTTAAAGGAACAATAACTCTACAGTGTAATACAAGGTCCAACTCTGTTTGTTCTTCTTTTTGTCAATAGATTTACATATGCCATGGTACATTAGAGAAACCAAACACCTTCCATCACCAGAGCTCAGTCACAGTGTGTTTGCTTTCTGTTCCAGTGGCTTCTATTGAAATGGTGGTGTTTCTTTCTAGTGTGTTCCATAGAGGCTTTGTGTTGACTGGAGATGTGGAGGTATAGGCTAACCTGACTCGTTAGCGTCATCTCCTTTGCCCCAGAGAGGATCGTTCTTAGTCCATTTTTCCAAGCCTCCAGCACACGGAGGAGCCGTCCCTCTGGTGACCGTGTCTCCTGGATCCTTTGTCTCTTCTTTGGTCTTTCCCTTCTGTCATTACACTTCTCTTGCTCATACTTCCATTGACATTGCTGCTGTGCTTTGACACTCCTGCATTGAGTAAAGGATTTGTATCTATTCCCCCCTCTTCCCCCTGCAGTCGGGACAACTCCCCCAGCCTGAAGGAGATCAGAAACGGCTGCCAGCAGCAGAACGAACGGAAACCCCCCATGCCGCTCCGTCTGCTGCGCCCCGAGCCTCCGACGCCGCCTCCTGCCACCCTCCTGCCCCTCTCCGCCAACCCCAGCCCCCCTCAGCCACCTCCCCCCGCCCCCTCAAACCCCGCCCCGTCCATTCCCTTCTCCTCCCCGAAGCCCGCCCTGCCCCTCTCCCCTCCCCCCTCCGTCGTCAACTCCAGCGAGATCCTGGTGGAGCTGGAGCGGAACAACAACTCGGCCAACGCCAGGCGGAAGGGCGGGCCGTCGGGGGGCGACAGCGAGCCCAACCTCATCGACTGCCTGCTGGTCAGCCCGGCCGTCAACACTCTGTCCATCCAGCTGCCAGCGCAGGCCGACCGGGTGCTGGGCTGCTTCGCTCTCATCCTGAAAATGCTGTGAGTTGACAGATCACTGAGTATTAATGGAACCCAGAGTCAGATAAGACGATCAGTAGCTGAAGCTCTGGGTGCTATCCAGAGATGAACCGGGGGTCATTGGATCTACCTTTATTCTGATGTTACTATGAATCTTCTCCTCTGACTCTGACTGTAGAAGACCTCAACAGTGTAGTACCCCTCTGCTCACTCTTCTTTTTCCAAGACTGTGGTAACGTGAGCCACCGAGTGCAAAGCCGCGGTAACGCCATTCTCCTCGCTCAGAGGCCATCCATACCATAATGACACGCAGCAATGGGGGTCGGACGGTGGCCGGCAATAGCATGCTTTTGCACTCGGTGGCTCACTTTACCCCAGTTAGAGTACTCAGTACTCTACGGAGGCTCTCTCCAGAGCCAGTGTTGGTTCAGGGCTACTGTAGAAACGTGTCATTCTAAGGCAAAAACACAAAGATTGTTAGTATCAGGTGATTGTACACTAATTAAAACATAGTTATGAATATCATATTCCATCCTCCTTTACAGCGCTTTAGGATGAACACATGGTGGAGTAGAGATCACACAGCAATGTGCTGGAAACTCAAACAGAACTTCTTAGAGGTAAATTGGTTCGTTGCTCCATGATAGACAAACATCAGTCACCAAGTCTCTGAAACATAATGTCAAACTGATCACCAACGTATTGATCAGTCTGACAAATGTCACCTAGAACACACAGTGTGGAACGTCTTCTGTTGGAGCAGGAACCAGGATCTCCACCACGTTAACATCCAGGTCTGTGATCTGATCGCTACGTGCAAATAGCTAATTCTGCACTCGCCATTCACGGTGATGCTGCTTTCTTTAGGAAGAACATTTTCCCTCCAATACTTTGGTGATTTAAGAGAAAGAAGGTGGACTGCCATAAGCTCTCAGTCATGCTGTGTGTTCTCTAGTCTACATGACTACTCAGTGAAGTGTTAGTTCACCTGTCCTGTGGGACATTCTCAGCTTCATGTCTTCTGGGCTCCTTTTCAAAGAAATAGTAATGACGCAATTACTGCGTATTGAGTTCAGTTTTTTCAAATCTGCTTCACTCGACTGTCCACATGCCGGTGACAGTACGCACAGATGTGCATTAAATGATTCAGAAAACAGATGTAACCAGTTCAGCCGGCCCGTATCAAAGAGGTCTTATGTGATACTGGGCTTTAGATTGATGACACAGATATGGTCCGTCTGTAAGGATGGCTTCATGAGAGAGAGTCAATGACTGGATGAGTCTCGGTGCTGGTCTCACGGTGTGAAAGTGGAGCAGTGGTTACGTGTGTGGGGGGGGGGGTGGGGGGGGGGAACCAAACAAGATGGCCTAGAAAGCGTAGCTGTGTCTGTAGTTTGTAACAGTAGTGTGATGCTGCTGAAGCTGCTCCAGCTGAGAGGACTCAGGCCCACGGCTCGTGTTCCAGCTGCTCATCTCTGTGTTCTCCAGGCTGCACCTCCTCTTTACGACTCACTTCATCTCTTTCTTTCCTCTTCTCTTCACAACCGTCCGTCTCCGTCAGGTCGGACTACGATGACTGGAGACCTGCTCTGGCCAGCCTGCTGCAGCCCATCCCCTTCCCCAAAGAGTGAGTACACATCACGCCATCGCATTCTATTCCTTCTACTGATCAATGAGATGTGTAATTGTATTTACTCAGTAAGTTCTTCAAACTCTTCAGCGGTATTAACGGTCAGCTGTGGGAGAAGTATCGTACTATACTGAAGTGAAGGTAGTAACACCAAGCAAAGGTCTTTCACAAACATTTCCCTCCAGTAGTAGAAGTTGTTCTGGAGCTGATGTGTTATTACATGTTATATTATCGTTCTCTCCTCCAGTAATAGAAGTTGTTCTGGAGCTGATGTGTTATTACATGTTATATTATCGTTCTCTCCTCCAGTAATAGAAGTTGTTCTGAGCTGATGTGTTATTACATGTTATATTATCGTTCTCTCCTCCAGTAGTAGAAGTTGTTCTGGAGCTGATGTGTTATTTCATGTTATATTATCGTTCTCTCCTCCAGTAATAGAAGTTGTTGTGGAGCTGATGTGTTATTACATGTTATATTATCGTTCTCTCCTCCAGTAATAGAAGTTGTTCTGGAGCTGATGTGTTATTACATGTTATATTATCGTTCTCTCCTCCAGTAATAGAAGTTGTTGTGGAGCTGATGTGTTATTACATGTTATATTATCGTTCTCTCCTCCAGTAATAGAAGTTGTTCTGGAGCTGATGTGTTATTACATGTTATATTATCGTTCTCTCCTCCAGTAATAGAAGTTGTTCTGGAGCTGATGTGTTATTACATGTTATATTATCGTTCTCTCCTCCAGTAGTAGAAGTTGTTCTGGAGCTGATGTGTTATTACATGTTATATTATCGTTCTCTCCTCCAGTAGTAGAAGTTGTTCTGGAGCTGATGTGTTATTACATGTTATATTATCGTTCTCTCCTCCAGTAGTAGAAGTTGTTCTGGAGCTGATGTGTTATTACATGTTATATTATCGTTCTCTCCTCCAGTAGTAGAAGTTGTTCTGGAGCTGATGTGTTATTACATGTTATATTATCGTTCTCTCCTCCAGTAATAGAAGTTGTTCTGGAGCTGATGTGTTATTACATGTTATATTATCGTTCTCTCCTCCAGTAGTAGAAGTTGTTCTGGAGCTGATGTGTTATTTCATGTTATATTATCGTTCTCTCCTCCAGTAATAGAAGTTGTTGTGGAGCTGATGTGTTATTACATGTTATATTATCGTTCTCTCCTCCAGTAATAGAAGTTGTTCTGGAGCTGATGTGTTATTACATGTTATATTATCGTTCTCTCCTCCAGTAATAGAAGTTGTTGTGGAGCTGATGTGTTATTACATGTTATATTATCGTTCTCTCCTCCAGTAATAGAAGTTGTTCTGGAGCTGATGTGTTATTACATGTTATATTATCGTTCTCTCCTCCAGTAATAGAAGTTGTTGTGGAGCTGATGTGTTATTACATGTTATATTATCGTTCTCTCCTCCAGTAGTAGAAGTTGTTGTGGAGCTGATGTGTTATTACATGTTATATTATCGTTCTCTCCTCCAGTAATAGAAGTTGTTCTGGAGCTGATGTGTTATTACATGTTATATTATCGTTCTCTCCTCCAGTAATAGAAGTTGTTGTGGAGCTGATGTGTTATTACATGTTATATTATCGTTCTCTCCTCCAGTAATAGAAGTTGTTCTGGAGCTGATGTGTTATTACATGTTATATTATCGTTCTCTCCTCCAGTAGTAGAAGTTGTTCTGGAGCTGATGTGTTATTACATGTTATATTATCGTTCTCTCCTCCAGTAGTAGAAGTTGTTCTGGAGCTGATGTGTTATTACATGTTATATTATCGTTCTCTCCTCCAGTAATAGAAGTTGTTCTGGAGCTGATGTGTTATTACATGTTATATTATCGTTCTCTCCTCCAGTAGTAGAAGTTGTTCTGGAGCTGATGTGTTATTTCATGTTATATTATCGTTCTCTCCTCCAGTAATAGAAGTTGTTGTGGAGCTGATGTGTTATTACATGTTATATTATCGTTCTCTCCTCCAGTAATAGAAGTTGTTCTGGAGCTGATGTGTTATTACATGTTATATTATCGTTCTCTCCTCCAGTAATAGAAGTTGTTGTGGAGCTGATGTGTTATTACATGTTATATTATCGTTCTCTCCTCCAGTAATAGAAGTTGTTCTGGAGCTGATGTGTTATTACATGTTATATTATCGTTCTCTCCTCCAGTAATAGAAGTTGTTGTGGAGCTGATGTGTTATTACATGTTATATTATCGTTCTCTCCTCCAGTAGTAGAAGTTGTTGTGGAGCTGATGTGTTATTACATGTTATATTATCGTTCTCTCCTCCAGTAATAGAAGTTGTTCTGGAGCTGATGTGTTATTACATGTTATATTATCGTTCTCTCCTCCAGTAATAGAAGTTGTTGTGGAGCTGATGTGTTATTACATGTTATATTATCGTTCTCTCCTCCAGTAATAGAAGTTGTTCTGGAGCTGATGTGTTATTACATGTTATATTATCGTTCTCTCCTCCAGTAATAGAAGTTGTTGTGGAGCTGATGTGTTATTACATGTTATATTATCGTTCTCTCCTCCAGTAATAGAAGTTGTTGTGGAGCTGATGTGTTATTACATGTTATATTATCGTTCTCTCCTCCAGTAGTAGAAGTTGTTGTGGAGCTGATGTGTTATTACATGTTATATTATCGTTCTCTCCTCCAGTAATAGAAGTTGTTCTGGAGCTGATGTGTTATTACATGTTATATTATCGTTCTCTCCTCCAGTAGTAGAAGTTGTTCTGGAGCTGATGTGTTATTACATGTTATATTATCGTTCTCTCCTCCAGTAATAGAAGTTGTTCTGGAGCTGATGTGTTATTACATGTTATATTATCGTTCTCTCCTCCAGTAATAGAAGTTGTTCTGGAGCTGATGTGTTATTACATGTTATATTATCGTTCTCTCCTCCAGTAGTAGAAGTTGTTCTGGAGCTGATGTGTTATTACATGTTATATTATCGTTCTCTCCTCCAGTAATAGAAGTTGTTCTGGAGCTGATGTGTTATTACATGTTATATTATCGTTCTCTCCTCCAGTAATAGAAGTTGTTCTGGAGCTGATGTGTTATTACATGTTATATTATCGTTCTCTCCTCCAGTAGTAGAAGTTGTTCTGGAGCTGATGTGTTATTACATGTTATATTATCGTTCTCTCCTCCAGTAATAGAAGTTGTTCTGGAGCTGATGTGTTATTACATGTTATATTATCGTTCTCTCCTCCAGTAGAGGTCAGAAGTGTGTGTTTAGTGTTGGAGCTCATCTTACCTTCCTACCTCATGTACTGCTGGATCATTTAATCTTTAACAGTTTCACAAACTCATCACATGTCTTGTTTGTAAGTACTACACAAGTAAGTATTTGAGAAAAATGTATTATTTACTTTCAACCACTGTTTCACAGGTAATCGTCTCCAAACACTTCATGTTACTGCATATAGACTATTGCATAGTATTAATCATTATCAAGTAAGAACAGGTACCTCAAAACTGTACTGAAGTACAGGAAGTACCACCAAAGTGAAATAGTGCTCCAATTATGTTTTAGGGAGATGGAGGAGCTATTATTAGCTAATGTGACTGTTTACACGTCTAATGCTATTTATACCCAACCTGGGCCCCGTTCCTCGTACGTCTCTAACTGAGTTCGCCGGATCACTTTGAGGATGAGATCACATACTTCAGGCTTTTCGGTTCCACGAAGCAAGTTTGGCAAAATCACCATAGCAACACATCCATAAGCGTGAACCTGCTCCAGAGCAGCTCACTGAAGGAAGATGGATAAGTTCACCACTCCCCCGGGAACATGTCATCTCCTTCATCATCCCAGTGATGAAGGAGCGATATTAGTTAGATTAGTGTTTTATAGGAGAGAGTTCTTCGAGATCGCCAAGATCCGTTATCACATCACGATGACTTCCTATACGAGCACTATCGATTCTGACAAGGAATCATTGATGAACAAGACCTTCTGGAGTCATACATGGTGAACACACAGCCGAGCATTGAGCGTCTCACAGACTGTATCAGAGCCGTGAGCTGTGAGCGAGTGGTACATTATTGTACAGTGTGGGCGATGCCGCTGCATGCCGTGCTGTTGGTAAAGTTTATTTGGTGCTTAAGAAACTTCTGGATGTGTTCAATACATTACCGTGGCACATATTGTATGGACTCACCATTCTGAATCATGTTTGTGTGCTTAGGTTTGACTTGCTCCCATGTCCTCTTGATGGTTAAACTACATGGGGGTTAAAGCTCTCATAATGATATGACAGTGTTATTAGTACACCATAGCATATCATTACTGTACTCATGATAAGAAGAGAGAGAATCACACACAAGTTCTTTTCACTTCTTCAATTGATTGAATGTCTGATTATGAATAATATACATACTGATCCGCCCATACACAGATTCACACACATATTCAAACTCCTAGTTCTATATGTGATCTACACATACATGTATATACACATGTATAGTATGATACATGAGCGCATACAGTACATATATCCTCATAAGTATCTATTGATTCCTATCTATTAGATACTCGTTGGGCTTGTTTTATCTACTTATTCTGAAAGAGTTGAGATGATTATTTCCTCTATAAGATCTCATTGATGATGCATTCCATTAAGCCTACTGCCGCACATTTAAAGACATATAATCTGATTGATTGGGGTGATGAGGCACTTAAAATGAGCCGATACATTTCCCAACACTTACGTATTTAACTTGTCTGATATTTTATATGATATATATATTTCTCAGCGGTGGCGGTGTTAGATTTAGTCATGATTATGGTCTTGACTTCCTCATAAGCGTTCATGATCATCTCCTGCTCGCCAGCGGAGAACAAAGACTCTCTTTCTTTTACTTTATTCACTATTGTACTGTTAGAAGATCATGGTTTCGGTGATCGACGCTTCCCCCCTTTTGAAGTAAAACGGGCACGCCCACTTATCCTGATGACTGAGGTCTGGTTCAACTTAACGAGACTGTTTGAGCGCTGATCAGCCTTTGAGGAACCGACATAGCCTGACTTCAATCATCGGGTTAATTTAAGCTGCTAATAGGACATTTGATCGACTTAGTTGAACCACGTACGAGGAATAGGGCCCAGGAGTGTGTGTGTGTGTGTGTGTGTGTGTGTGTGTGTGTGTGTGTGTGTGTGTGTGTGTGTGTGTGTGTGTGTGTGTGTGTGTGTGTGTGTGTGTGTGTGTGTGTGTGTGTGTGTGTGTGTGTGTGTGTGTGTGTGTGTGTGTGTGTCAGTACTATATATATATAGACAAGAGAAGAAGACTGACATTTCACCGGCTTTCTTTTAGAAACAGTCCTAATACTTGCAGTACTTGCAGTAGTATACTATGTTTTAGAAACAGTCCTAATACTGGCAGTACTTGCAGTAGTATACTATGTTTTAGAAACAGTCCTAATACTTGCAGTACTTGCAGTAGTATACTATGTTTTAGAAACAGTCCTAATACTTGCAGTACTTGCAGTAGTATACTATGTTTTAGAAACAGTCCTAATACTTGCAGTACTTGCAGTAGTATACTATGTTTTAGAAACAGTCCTAATACTTGCAGTACTTGCAGTAGTATACTATGTTTTAGAAACAGTCCTAATACTTGCAGTACTTGCAGTAGTATACTATGTTTTAGAAACAGTCCTAATACTTGCAGTACTTGCAGTAGTATACTATGTTTTAGAAACAGTCCTAATACTTGCAGTACTTGCAGTAGTATACTATGTTTTAGAAACAGTCCTAATACTTGCAGTACTTGCAGTAGTATACTATGTTTTAGAAACAGTCCTAATACTTGCAGTACTTGCAGTAGTATACTATGTTTTAGAAACAGTCCTAATACTTGCAGTACTTGCAGTAGTATACTATGTTTTAGAAACAGTCCTAATACTTGCAGTACTTGCAGTAGTATACTATGTTTTAGAAACAGTCCTAATACTTGCAGTACTTGCAGTAGTATACTATGTTTTAGAAACAGTCCTAATACTTGCAGTACTTGCAGTAGTATACTATGTTTTAGAAACAGTCCTAATACTTGCAGTACTTGCAGTAGTATACTATGTTTTAGAAACAGTCCTAATACTTGCAGTACTTGCAGTAGTATACTATGTTTTAGAAACAGTCCTAATACTTGCAGTACTTGCAGTAGTATACTATGTTTTAGAAACAGTCCTAATACTTGCAGTACTTGCAGTAGTATACTATGTTTTAGAAACAGTCCTAATACTTGCAGTACTTGCAGTAGTATACTATGTTTTAGAAACAGTCCTAATACTTGCAGTACTTGCAGTAGTATACTATGTTTTAGAAACAGTCCTAATACTTGCAGTACTTGCAGTAGTATACTATGTTTTAGTGTCTCCTGAAAGCCTAAATGCGGATTAGAGGCCTTTTGAAAGCAGTCCAAAAACACCACAACCATAATCATGCACTGTTTATGGTTGTCCTTCCTCATTTGCTTGCCCTCCCTTACATCACTGTCTCCGGGGGTGTGTGCATGTTTATAGGAGGGTCCTGCTGGGGCCTGGCTTCTGACGTGGGTGAGGTACCTTAACACACCTCTGGGGGTCAGGAACTGGAGGGGCCGTCTCTCTCTCTCCTCAGAGAGCCCACCGTAATTGGCTGTAAGCAGCTCCGGGTTCTTGTTCGTAATTGGCCGGCTGATCCAGAGCTTCATTAGCTGGCTAATGGCTGGCGGACGACTTGTTGTTCCTCCGACGCTGGGACACACCTGTTGCTCACCTGCGCCGCTGTTGCCGGGTCGATGGCTTCGGGCGTCATTAAGAAAGGCAACAATACTCCCCAGCACCCTGTAGCTGAGGATATAATGAGTCATCAGTGCATGAGGCGCACACACACACACACACACATTCTTCATAAGCTCCTGCACACACATGCAGAAACACACATCTGTTACTAGGTAACTAGTTTCTCCTCATGTCTTCATGCTCGGACCGTTTTGCAGATAGGGACCACTTCTTACAGTTTTAAAGGACAAGTTTTTTTGGGGAAATATGCTTATTTGCTCTCTCGATAAAAGGTAGATAAGAAGATTACCAGCAGTTGGTTAGCCTAGCTTAGCATAACGACTAGAAAGAGGGGGGGAACAGCTAGCCTGGCAGTCCAAAAGCACCTCTAAAGCTAATTCACACGTTATACCGCTAACAGGCAAGACCGAGTCTGGACATTACTCCTGTATAATGGAAAATGGTATTTGTCTTCTTTTTTACACAGTTTTATATGGAACAGAGGAGATAAAGTGTCATTCTTTATGCCTTCTTTATGCTAAGCTATATAATCACCAGACAGACATGAGAGTGGCGTCAATCCTGTCATCTAACTCTTGGAAAGAAAGAAATATGTATATTTTCCAAAAATATCATTATATATTTCATTAATACATTTTTTATTTATTAAGTTTATATTAAAAAACATCATGAATTATGTCTGATATGGAGCTGAATATGTATATTTATTTTCCCTTGCTCCTGTAATAGCTCACACAGCACAATCCAGCAGTACTTCATGTTTACCCAAGACCCGCCCTACTCTGCCTCTGATTGGCCAGTAGTCGTTGCCGTCTCCGCTTCATTTAATTTGCTGATGAACAAGATTGGTGGAAGTTAGGTTAGTTTAGGTTACGTTAGGTTACGTTAGGTTACGTTAGTTTAGTTCAGTTTAGGTTAGTTCAGGTTAGTTTAGGTTACGTTAGTTTAGGTTAGTTCAGGTTAGTTCAGGTTAGGTTAGTTCAGGTTAGTTTAGGTTACGTTAGTTTAGGTTAGTTCAGGTTAGTTTAGGTTAGTTCAGTTTAGGTTAGTTCAGGTTAGTTTAGGTCACGTTAGGTTAGTTCAGGTTAGTTTAGGTTACGTTAGTTTAGGTTAGTTCAGGTTAGTTCAGGTTAGTTTAGGTTATGTTAGTTTAGGTTAGTTCAGGTTAGTTTAGGTTACGTTAGTTTAGGTTAGTTAAGGTTAGTTTAGGTTATGTTAGTTTAGTTCAGGTTAGTTTAGGTTAAGTTAGTTCAGGTTAGTTTAGGTTAAGTTAGTTACGGTTAGTTCAGGTTACGTTAGTTCAGGTTAAGATAGTTCAGGTTATGTTAGTTTAGTTAAGGTTAGTTCAGGTTACGTTAGTTCAGGTTAAGATAGTTCAGGTTACGTTAGTTTAGTTCAGGTTAGTTAAGGTTAGTTTAGGTTAGATTAATGATTTCAACTCAGATGTGGATTCACGAGGATGGCAGCCTTCTTGTTTAGTGCGATTAGATATAATTACAATGTCCTGATTATGGGAGAAACATTGTTTTTTAAATGTTGCTATGTACGTATTAATGTTAACCTTAATGTTGCTATGTACGTATTGATGTTAACCTTAATGTTGCTATGTACGTATTAATGTTAACCTTAATGTTGCTATGTACGTACTAATGTTAACCTTAATGTTGCTATGTACGTATTAATGTTAACCTTAATGTTGCTATGTACGTACTAATGTTAACCTTAATGTTGCTATGTACGTATTAATGTTAACCTTAATGTTGCTATGTACGTACTAATGTTAACCTTAATGTTGCTATGTACGTATTAATGTTAACCTTAATGTTGCTATGTACGTATTAATGTTAACCTTAATGTTGCTATGTACGTATTAATGTTAACCTTAATGTTGCTATGTACGTATTAATGTTAACCTTAATGTTGCTATGTACGTATTAATGTTAACCTTAATGTTGCTATGGCTCACTGATTAACAGGAACATTTAAGAATGAAAAAGGTTGCCAACCCCTGGCATTGACCTCTAGATGGAGTTAGTCCTTCTGGTGGCAATCCTAAAGCTGTTAGAGATACCAAATATAGCAAATTGAGCCACATTTTTACATGTGTATAATGATGATATATTAGTACAACCAGAAAGAGACCTGGAACACGCGGATACAGAAAACTACAGGAGGGATTGTTGACTGTGTCCTTTGTATCCAGAGTATCCATTTCTCTGACCTGGTATCACCACAGCAGCATCTTACAACTGCTAATGAAATAATGATGATGATCGTTACAATGTCATCTAATGTAACAAACAATTCCTACAAGTTCACAAGCTGGTGTCTTGTGTGCTGAAGAAGAGCTCTCCACCCCCTCTGATCCCGCTGACCATCGATATAAAGTCACATGTTGTCATCAGCTTGACGTCCTGTAAGAAGTAGCACAAAGCCATCTCTTGGTGTACACTGTAAATGTGAGCCGTACTGCTAGAAAAGCATTGAATGAACATTAGTTTCATCGCACTGCTCGGCTCAGAGTGTGTTGGGCTCTAACCTCTCACGTCTCTTCCTCTCTTCAGGGCCCTTGCACATGCCAAATTCACAAAGTAAGTACCTCCGACACCAAACGCCGTCCTTCAGATTCAGTATGATTCCAGTTTGAAAACCAGCTGACGTTTGTGTCTGAATGCTTCTGTCCAAACAGGGAACTGAAATATGTCATTCAGAGGTTTGCGGAGGACCCGAGGCAGGAGGTGAGTGTGTGTTTCTGCAGGTTCACCACCGCTTCAGCCTCACAGCACATGTGTGTAGAGATTCACCGACAGAAACATGCGTTTTTTTCCAGGTGCATTCCTGCCTACTCAGCGTGCGTTCAGGTAAAGACGGCTGGTTCCAGCTCTACAGTCCGGGAGGCGTGGCCTGTGATGACGACGGAGAGCTGTTTGCCAGCATGGTGAGTGTATGGAGACACACGGAGAGTTAAATTCAACTGTTAGTGCGTGGGACATAATAAGTGGATCTCCTCCAGGTCCACATCCTGATGGGCTCCTGCTACAAGACCAAGAAGTTCCTGCTCTCGCTGGCTGAGAACAAGCTGGGTCCCTGCATGCTGCTGGCCCTGCGTGGGAACCAGACCATGGTGGAGGTACAGAGCATTCACACCTCTTCACACCTCTTCAGACCCCACAGTTCTCTACGAATCATTTCATCAATGAACATTCTCTTTTATTCTGTACTGGATATATATATATATATATATATATATCTATATATATATATATATATATATATATATATATATCTATATATATATATATATATATATCTATATATATATATATATCTATATCTATATATATATATATATATATATATATATATATATATAGATAGATATATCTATATCTATATATATATATATATATATATATATATATATATATAGATAGATAGATAGATAGATAGATAGATAGATAGATAGATAGATAGATAGATAGATATATATATATATATATATATATATATATATATATATATATAGTATTATATATATATATATATATATATAGTACTATATATATATATATATACAGTACTATATATATATATATATATATATATACAGTACTATATATATATATATATATATATAGTACTGTATATAGTACTGTATATATATATATAGTACTGTATATAGTACTGTATATATATATATATAGTACTGTGTATATATATATATATATATATATATATATATATATATATATATATATATATATAGTACTGTATATAGTACTATATATATATATATATATATATAATACTATATACAGTACTGTATATATATATATATATATATATATATATATATATATATATATAGTACTGTATATAGTACTATATATATATATATATATAATACTATATATATATATATATATATATATATATATATATACACAGTACTATATATATATATATATATATATATATACACAGTACTATATACAGTACTATATATATATATATATATATATAGTACTATATATATATATAGTACTGTATATATATATAGTACTGTATATATATATATATATATAGTACTGTATATAGTACTGTATATATACAGTACTATATATATATATACAGTACTATATATATATATATAGTACTGTATATAGTACTGTATATATATAGTACTGTATATAGTACTGTATATATATAGTACTGTATATAGTACTGTGTGTATATATATATATAGTACTGTATATAGTACTGTATATATATATATATATATATATATATATATATATATAGTACTGTATATAGTACTGTATATATATATATATATATATATATATATATATATATAGTACTGTATATATATATATATATATAGTACTGTATATAGTACTGTATATATACAGTACTGTATATATATATAGTACTGTATATAGTACTGTATATATACAGTACTATATATATATATATATATATATATATATACAGTACTATATATATATATATAGTACTGTATATAGTACTGTATATATATATATATATATATATATATATATAGTACTGTATATATATATATATATATATATAGTACTGTATATAGTACTGTATATATACAGTACTGTATATATATATATAGTACTGTATATAGTACTGTATATATACAGTACTATATATATATATATATATATATATATATACAGTACTATATATAGTATTACTGAAGCGCTAGTAGAAGTGGTTTTCATTATAGATTCACAGATGACCAGAGCTTCACTTGATCACAAACCAACCATCCCATTTAGAGACTGGACAGCAGAAAGATACAGATCGTAGGCGATCGATCAACAGATCAGTTTTCTGTCGGTTGACAAATCACTGAATTGGATAATTGTTGCTGCTCTAGTTTCACTTCTGGTTCTGGTAACACAGCTGGTTCAGAGGTTAGAATGACTGAAGTTGAGGGAATTCTGTCCATTTCTTTCCGAGGGGAGACAGATTCAACAAAGACTGGTGATGCTAGATCCTCCCAGTCTGCACCACAGCTTCCTGTTATAACGTTGAAGACAAGAAACCCTGATGACATCACTGAGCTCAAAGCTCCTCCAGAGAAGACCTCTTCCACTGGGTTTCTCCTCATAGTGAGCGTGTATTTGTGTGCTCGTGTGTGCAGATCTTGTGTCTGATGCTGGAGTACAACATCATCGAGAACAAAGACACCCAGCTGCAGATCATCTCCACCCTGGAGAGCACCCAGGTGGGCCTCCGCATGTACGAGCAGCTCTGCGACCGACAGAGAGAGCTCAAAGAACTGGTGAGTTCCTGCCCCAACACACGCACACACTCGGTACTCCGTACGGTACAGCGAGGCCTGAGGAGAACACGGTGCTGTCATCTCTGGCACCCTGCAGCTGTCGTAGATCTGAACTGAGAACGTCTCGTTCCAGTTCGTCCCACATCTCTGCTGCGCTCAGCCTGTTGGAGTGAAGGTTCTGCAGGAGAAAGCGAATCACCAGTTTCTCATTATGGACAAATATTCCCGTCTGACCTACTTAACAATCCATAACAGCAACTGTTAGAAAGCATACATGTGTGTGTGAACAGCTCCACCTTCTTTAGACATACATGTGTGTGAACAGCTCCACCTTCTTTAGACATACATGTGTGTGTGAACAGCTCCACCTTCTTTAGACATACATGTGTGTATGAACAGCTCCACCTTCTTTAGACATACATGTGTGTGTGAACAGCTCCACCTTCTTTAGACATACATGTGTGTGTGAACAGCTCCACCTTCTTTAGACATACATGTGTGTATGAACAGCTCCACCTTCTTTAGACATACATGTGTGTGTGAACAGCTCCACCTTCTTTAGACATACATGTGTGTGTGAACAGCTCCACCTTCTTTAGACATACATGTGTGTGTGAACAGCTCCACCTTCTTTAGACATACATGTGTGTGTGAACAGCTCCACCTTCTTTAGACATACATGTGTGTGTGAACAGCTCCACCTTCTTTAGACATACATGTGTGTGTGAACATCTCCACCTTCTTTAGACATACATGTGTGTGTGAACAGCTCCACCTTCTTTAGACATACATGTGTGTGAACATCTCCACCTTCTTTAGACATACATGTGTGTGAACATCTCCACCTTCTTTAGACATACATGTGTGTGTGAACAGCTCCACCTTCTTTAGACATACATGTGTGTGTGAACAGCTCCACCTTCTTTAGACATACATGTGTGTGTGAACAGCTCCACCTTCTTTAGACATACATGTGTGTGAACAGCTCCACCTTCTTTAGACATACATGTGTGTGTGAACAGCTCCACCTTCTGTAGACATACATGTGTGTGTGAACAGCTCCACCTTCTTTAGACATACATGTGTATGTGAACAGCTCCACCTTCTTTAGACATACATGTGTGTGTGAACAGCTCCACCTTCTTTAGGCATACATGTGTGTGTGAACAGCTCCACCTTCTGTAGACATACATGTGTGTGTGAACAGCTCCACCTTCTGTAGACATACATGTGTGTGAACATCTCCACCTTCTGTAGACATACATGTGTGTGAACATCTCCACCTTCTTTAGACATACATGTGTGTGTGAACAGCTCCACCTTCTGTAGACATACATGTGTGTGAACATCTCCACCTTCTGTAGACATACATGTGTGTGAACATCTCCACCTTCTGTAGACATACATGTGTGTGAACATCTCCACCTTCTTTAGACATACATGTGTGTGTGAACATCTCCACCTTCTTTAGACATACATGTGTGTGAACATCTCCACCTTCTTTAGACATACATGTGTGTGTGAACAGCTCCACCTTCTTTAGACATACATGTGTGTGTGAACAGCTCCACCTTCTTTAGACATACATGTGTGTGTGAACAGCTCCACCTTCTTTAGACATACATGTGTGTGAACATCTCCACCTTCTTTAGACATACATGTGTGTGTGAACAGCTCCACCTTCTTTAGACATACATGTGTGTGTGAACAGCTCCACCTTCTTTAGACATACATGTGTGTGTGAACAGCTCCACCTTCTGTAGACATACATGTGTGTGTGAACAGCTCCACCTTCTTTAGACATACATGTGTATGTGAACAGCTCCACCTTCTTTAGACATACATGTGTGTGTGAACAGCTCCACCTTCTTTAGGCATACATGTGTGTGTGAACAGCTCCACCTTCTGTAGACATACATGTGTGTGTGAACAGCTCCACCTTCTGTAGACATACATGTGTGTGAACATCTCCACCTTCTGTAGACATACATGTGTGTGAACATCTCCACCTTCTTTAGACATACATGTGTGTGTGAACAGCTCCACCTTCTGTAGACATACATGTGTGTGAACATCTCCACCTTCTGTAGACATACATGTGTGTGAACATCTCCACCTTCTGTAGACATACATGTGTGTGAACATCTCCACCTTCTTTAGACATACATGTGTGTGTGAACAGCTCCACCTTCTTTAGACATACATGTGTGTGAACATCTCCACCTTCTTTAGACATACATGTGTGTGTGAACATCTCCACCTTCTTTAGACATACATGTGTGTGTGAACAGCTCCACCTTCTTTAGACATACATGTGTGTGTGAACAGCTCCACCTTCTTTAGACATACATGTGTGTGTGAACAGCTCCACCTTCTTTAGACATACATGTGTATGTGAACAGCTCCACCTTCTTTAGACATACATGTGTGTGTGAACAGCTCCACCTTCTGTAGACATACATGTGTGTGAACAGCTCCACCTTCTGTAGACATACATGTGTGTGAACATCTCCACCTTCTTTAGACATACATGTGTGTGTGAACAGCTCCACCTTCTTTAGACATACATGTGTATGAACAGCTCCACCTTCTTTAGACATACATGTGTGTGTGAACAGCTCCACCTTCTTTAGACATACATGTGTGTGAACATCTCCACCTTCTTTAGACATACATGTGTGTGTGAACAGCTCCACCTTCTTTAGACATACATGTGTGTGAACATCTCCACCTTCTTTAGGCATACATGTGTGTGTGAACAGCTCCACCTTCTTTAGACATACATGTGTGTGAACATCTCCACCTTCTTTAGACATACATGTGTGTGTGAACAGCTCCACCTTCTTTAGACATACATGTGTATGAACAGCTCCACCTTCTTTAGACATACATGTGTGTGTGAACAGCTCCACCTTCTTTAGACATACATGTGTGTGTGAACATCTCCACCTTCTTTAGACATACATGTGTGTGTGAACAGCTCCACCTTCTTTAGACATAAATGTGTGTGTGAACAGCTCCACCTTCTTTAGACATACATGTGTGTGTGAACATCTCCACCTTCTGTAGACATACATGTGTGTGTGAACAGCTCCACCTTCTTTAGACATACATGTGTGTGTGAACATCTCCACCTTCTGTAGACATACATGTGTGTGTGAACAGCTCCACCTTCTTTAGACATACATGTGTGTGTGAACAGCTCCACCTTCTGTAGACATACATGTGTGTGAACATCTCCACCTTCTTTAGACATACATGTGCGTGTGAACAGCTCCACCTTCTTTAGGCATACATGTGTGTGTGAACAGCTCCACCTTCTTTAGACATACATGTGTGTGTGAACAGCTCCACCTTCTTTAGACATACATGTGTGTGTGAACAGCTCCACCTTCTTTAGACATACATGTGTGTGTGAACAGCTCCACCTTCTTTAGACATACATGTGTGTGTGAACAGCTCCACCTTCTTTAGACATACATGTGTGTGTGAACATCTCCACCTTCTGTAGACATACATGTGTGTGTGAACAGCTCCACCTTCTTTAGGCATACATGTGTGTGTGAACAGCTCCACCTTCTTTAGACATACATGTGTGTGTGAACAGCTCCACCTTCTGTAGACATACATGTGTATGAACAGCTCCACCTTCTTTAGACATACATGTGTGTGAACAGCTCCACCTTCTGTAGACATACATGTGTGTGAACATCTCCACCTTCTGTAGACATACATGTGTGTGAACATCTCCACCTTCTGTAGACATACATGTGTGTGAACAGCTCCACCTTCTTTAGACATACATGTGTGTGAACAGCTCCACCTTCTTTAGACATACATGTGTATGTGAACAGCTCCACCTTCTTTAGACATACATGTGTGTATGAACAGCTCCACCTTCTTTAGACATACATGTGTATGTGAACAGCTCCACCTTCTTTAGACATACATGTGTGTGTGAACAGCTCCACCTTCTTTAGACATACATGTGTATGAACAGCTCCACCTTCTTTAGACATACATGTGTATGTGAACAGCTCCACCTTCTGTAGACATACATGTGTATGAACAGCTCCACCTTCTTTAGACATACATGTGTGTGTGAACAGCTCCACCTTCTTTAGACATACATGTGTATGAACATCTCCACCTTCTTTAGACATGTGTGTGAACAGCTCCACCTTCTTTAGACATACATGTGTGTGAACAGCTCCACCTTCTTTAGACATGTGTGTGAACAGCTCCACCTTCTTTAGACATACATGTGTATGAACATCTCCACCTTCTTTAGACATGTGTGTGAACAGCTCCACCTTCTGTAGACATACATGTGTATGAACAGCTCCACCTTCTTTAGACATACATGTGTGTGAACATCTCCACCTTCTTTAGACATACATGTGTGTGAACATCTCCACCTTCTTTAGACATACATGTGTATGAACATCTCCACCTTCTTTAGACATACATGTGTATGAACAGCTCCACCTTCTTTAGACATACATGTGTGTGAACATCTCCACCTTCTTTAGACATACATGTGTGTGAACATCTCCACCTTCTTTAGACATACATGTGTGTGAACATCTCCACCTTCTTTAGACATACATGTGTATGAACAGCTCCACCTTCTTTAGACATACATGTGTATGAACAGCTCCACCTTCTTTAGACATACATGTGTGTGAACAGCTCCACCTTCTTTAGACATACATGTGTGTGAACATCTCCACCTTCTTTAGACATACATGTGTGTGAACATCTCCACCTTCTTTAGACATACATGTGTATGAACAGCTCCACCTTCTTTAGACATACATGTGTGTGAACAGCTCCACCTTCTTTAGACATACATGTGTGTGAACATCTCCACCTTCTTTAGACATACATGTGTGTGAACATCTCCACCTTCTTTAGACATACATGTGTATGAACAGCTCCACCTTCTGTAGACATACATGTGTGTGAACATCTCCACCTTCTTTAGACATACATGTGTGTGAACATCTCCACCTTCTTTAGACATACATGTGTGTGAACATCTCCACCTTCTTTAGACATACATGTGTATGAACAGCTCCACCTTCTTTAGACATACATGTGTATGAACAGCTCCACCTTCTGTAGACATACATGTGTGTGAACAGCTCCACCTTCTTTAGACATACATGTGTATGAACAGCTCCACCTTCTGTAGACATACATGTGTATGAACAGCTCCACCTTCTTTAGACATACATGTGTGTGAACATCTCCACCTTCTTTAGACATACATGTGTGTGAACATCTCCACCTTCTTTAGACATACATGTGTATGAACAGCTCCACCTTCTTTAGACATACATGTGTGTGAACAGCTCCACCTTCTGTAGACATACATGTGTGTGAACATCTCCACCTTCTTTAGACATACATGTGTATGAACAGCTCCACCTTCTTTAGACATACATGTGTGTGAACAGCTCCACCTTCTGTAGACATACATGTGTGTGAACATCTCCACCTTCTTTAGACATACATGTGTGTGAACATCTCCACCTTCTTTAGACATACATGTGTATGAACAGCTCCACCTTCTTTAGACATACATGTGTATGAACAGCTCCACCTTCTTTAGACATACATGTGTATGAACAGCTCCACCTTCTGTAGACATACATGTGTGTGAACAGCTCCACCTTCTTTAGACATACATGTGTATGAACAGCTCCACCTTCTGTAGACATACATGTGTATGAACAGCTCCACCTTCTTTAGACATACATGTGTGTGAACATCTCCACCTTCTTTAGACATACATGTGTGTGAACATCTCCACCTTCTTTAGACATACATGTGTATGAACAGCTCCACCTTCTTTAGACATACATGTGTGTGAACAGCTCCACCTTCTGTAGACATACATGTGTGTGAACATCTCCACCTTCTTTAGACATACATGTGTATGAACAGCTCCACCTTCTTTAGACATACATGTGTGTGAACAGCTCCACCTTCTGTAGACATACATGTGTGTGAACATCTCCACCTTCTTTAGACATACATGTGTGTGAACATCTCCACCTTCTTTAGACATACATGTGTATGAACAGCTCCACCTTCTTTAGACATACATGTGTGTGAACAGCTCCACCTTCTGTAGACATACATGTGTGTGAACATCTCCACCTTCTTTAGACATACATGTGTGTGTGAACAGCTCCACCTTCTTTAGACATACATGTGTGTGAACATCTCCACCTTCTTTAGACATACATGTGTGTGAACAGCTCCACCTTCTTTAGACATACATGTGTGTGAACAGCTCCACCTTCTTTAGACATACATGTGTGTGAACATCTCCACCTTCTTTAGACATACATGTGTGTGAACATCTCCACCTTCTGTAGACATACATGTGTGTGAACATCTCCACCTTCTTTAGACATACATGTGTGTGTGAACAGCTCCACCTTCTTTAGACATACATGTGTGTGAACATCTCCACCTTCTTTAGACATACATGTGTGTGAACAGCTCCACCTTCTTTAGACATACATGTGTGTGAACAGCTCCACCTTCTTTAGACATACATGTGTGTGAACAGCTCCACCTTCTTTGGTACCAGAACCTGAGCAGAGAGCTGTTCCTCCTCATGTTCCTCTGAACCCTGACACATGCCATGTTCTCTATGAACATGGAACACTACTGACTCCAAAGACTACTGAGGCGTTTGTGTATTTACTGTATGAATAGAATGGATTCAACATACAGTAGTCGTATAGCAGCACTCTCAACATCGTGTCAACCTTCAGACCTTCAACAAGTGTTCACTGTGAGCACTTATTTCTGTTTCTTCATACATTTTAGACTTTAAAGATTAGGACTCAAGACACATGAGATATAAAGCTGGTGAGATGAATACATGTTGTCCTGCGTTGGTCTATGTTTGATCCCATTATAATGACTAAAGGATCTACCAAAGGTCTCCTCCTGAAGCAGCAACCATCCCTCAGTCCTCTAGCTTTAGTCTCATCATGCTCTTCTTCAGGTTCATACCTGTATTTTGGGTTCTAACTAGAACATGTTTGCCAGTCGGCTCTGATTGGTCGTCGTCTTCACAGCGGATGGGCTT